>KQ030651.1:11893-26477 GCA_000956045.1 Hirsutella minnesotensis 3608
GGCGGACTGGAAATGAATGAGAGAATCTATTGATGCTTGTCTCTAGCTACAGAAAGGAGTGGAAGGCTATGTCTTATATAGACATGCTGACAAGTGTCATGACTCGTGAGTCGTGACCATAGAACCATCCAGAGACAACTAGTCTCTTCCAACAGTAATCATTCTGTATGAGACGACTGATTAATGGCCGAGTCCCATTGCTCGCGTCGAAGCAGGGCTTGCGGATGGCATGCGGATTGAAGGGAGTGCACGGTGGGAAGACCACTCCCGGCTTCACTGTCATCAAAGCAGGTTCCTTGCGTGAAAGTTTATCATGGATAACAAACTTGGAATCAATGCGTGAAGAGTGCGAGCCAGAATGGCCGAGGGCGAAGGACGTTGTTTGGTCCTGACTCCTCGTCCGCGTCACAGACGCAAAGTTCAAGCTTCTCAGCAGGGAAGCATGTAAGTCTCAATACCGCGAGGCGGAGTCTGGTACTCACGCTACGCTGCAGCCTCTACATTCTGCCCCCTCCCGTCCCCAAGAGGCAATCGCCGAGCCTAGTTGATGCAACGGTCTGTTGGTTCCTGACTAGAGCTCACAAAAGTTCGTCAGATTTGCTGCCTTGTTTCGGCTGCATATGCAATTCAACAAGAGCATTATAGCTGATAGCGCTCTTGATCCATCACAGCATCGGACCAAACGGCCCTGGACCGGACAGAGTGCGGCCTGCCATCCCGGTCGCCGGCAGCCTCCCCACTCCTCTAGCCCGTGACATACTGCAGCGCCACGAATCATACGTGAAGCCCCGATCTACAATTGGCATGAACGCCGAAGCACCGAGACAGCACACCTTCACTGCCCCGCGCTCCCCTCCCCCCTCTTTGACCGGTTTTGGAGGCCATCGACGAGAACCTTCAACCAACAGCACATCTCATCGACACACCAATCATCACGAGGTGGTAGCATCATATCGATGGCGCACAATGCTTGTGAGCCTCTGAGAAAAGCACACTCAAGATTCTCCCCATAACCCACGGCAGGTTCGCAGTAGACTATTTGTAGCCTATAAATACCCCTACGTCTTTGGTCACATAACTAAATCCCCAATGTGCCGGGAAAAGACTGCGAAACCGGTCTTACTTAGTACCCATTACCCAATCTTCTTCACGTTTCGCGATCTGTTCAAGTTTCCCCTCATGTATTCCCGACACGGTTTCGTCCCCATCAATGGCCGGGGAATGATGACTTCGAACGGTTGTTCCCATGAGAGCCCAGACGGCCAAATCGTCCAGGCGCCACAACCTATGCGCATACCTCCACCAACTTCACGACCGCGAGAAATACCTTCTTCTCAGTCATTGCGGTACCAGAGAGCGCCCCCCGGACCAGTGAGCTCAATGACACAGCACTTATTGAGTTCATCTGCGGTCCAGGCTGAGCTCGTGAGAACTATTCAGGAAGATAGGATATCGTGGCAAGAGGTTAGGGGGGAACTTAAGTCCCACATAGCAGGTATAGAGGAGCGACTTCCGACCGATACCGGGAGTCTTTGCGCAATACTTCATCAGAGCTCCGATAGCTAGCTATACGATAGTCGATGTTGTTCAAATACTACACTGCTTGAATACCGCCTAAGGCTTGAGCACTCAATTGATCGTAACACATGTGTTAATGACGCAGATCAGTCCTGATTCACGATCAATGACTAAACGTGGACCTTGACGCTCCAGTCTTAAGCAAAAATACGACTAACAAGAAATGCCTTCCAAGAAATAATTTTTAAGTAAAGTAAATGACCGCCAGCTGACCTGCAAATTTCTATAGCTCTTCCTCGTTCTCGAGATCGGGTCCGTCTCTGAACCCCGACCAAGGCTCATCTATATCCTCCATAATATCAGGTATGGGCGCATTGGCATCGTCACTATCGAATTGTGCACCATTTGCGTCGAGAGAATCAGTCTGCGATATCGTTCTGATGGTCTCCCCGAACGGGTGGGATTTTTCAGGCAAACGTTCGGCAGAGAGTGCGCTAGCAGCTTTCGTCTGCTCTCCAGAGCCTTCTGGAGGCAGCATCTGAAACTCCGGCGCAAAAGTTCTTTGCAATCTTCTGGGATTCTTCTCGGGTAGACTTGGGGAAAGTTGTTCTTGTCCATAATTCGCGGATTCTTCCATGCGACTCGATGAAGGGGGCACTGGTGAGAGATCATCTCCTGCTCCTCTGACTTCCACTTCTGTACCTGAGAATGTTTTATTCGGGGGCACTATCGAAGGTGCAACAGGACTCTGGAAGGCTGTGGGAGACAGCTCTCGCAACCCGTCGTGCGAAGCGAGCCCGGAGGCCAATGTGAAGGGCGAGCCTCGGGGCGATTCTGGAGTTCTTCCCGCACTGCTTGATGTTCCGAAACGCAATGGTTCATCGGAGTATATATTTGGTATCATGGGCTCGAGTATCGTTACTTCATCAGGCTCGATACTACAGCCGTCCGTAATACCGCAGGGTGTTGGCATAGCACTGCCGTCTTGTGAAGTGATATGAGTGTATTTAGCTCGAGGCTTTCGTTTGCCTCGTACGGATCTGCTTTGTCTCTTGGGCCTGAATATTGCGGGGCCTCTCGGCCTCAAAGGGTCTCTCAGCTTTTTAGGGTCTCTTGGCTTCTTACTCCGATAGGATCGAGCAGCGCCGTTACCGGTCATCGGACGGTTCTCATACGCATTGAATCCTATTTGCCCATCGGATTCAATATCCGGAATTTCGGGCTGGGCTAGCATGTCTATATCTGACTTGGTGGCATAGGTGCTCGTAATTCTGGAGGGCGTCGGTTTTGTGAGGCCGATTTGTGAAGTGACATTGGGGTACCTAACTCTGTTCTTGTCATTCCTTCTCATGAGTAATGAAGCACCCATAGCTTTGCTTCGTTCTCTAGTTCCCGACTTTTTGGGGTTTCTCAAATTGGGGCGCTCCCTCAATTTGTTAGGACTCGACACCCAGCTTTGATGGGATTGTGTAAGGGTAGCGACATCGTTTCCCCGTTTCTGACGTCTGGAAAAGAGTTCCGAGGCCATCCTTGGAGATAGGTGTTCGAATTCGGTAAAGAAGGCGCTGAGAATCTGTGCTTGGGTACATGTAACCGAAATGTCTTCGGCTGGCTCGACGCGCGCGAAGCAGAGTTGCGGTACGAAAGATGTTTCATGAAGAACTTGAAACACTAGGGAAGAAGGCTTACCACCGCGCCAAGGATACGTTTCATCAACTTTGTTGTACTTGATTGGTATCTCGTCATTCCCGACATTGAGCCCTGCCTCGATCTTGTCATTGAAGAATCCCAGCTCTCTGGCGGTCCTGCAAAGGAGTCCGACGTATCTCGCATCCACGCTTGCGCCCATACGCGTGTTGCCGAGGTCTTGCAATGGCGCCTCCGAAGACAAGTATGGGAAGTATCGCAGGGCTGCCAACAGAAGCTGCATAAAGGCCAGTCTCGGTGTTAGAGAGATCCGCGACCATGCGAAACTGTGATGGCCTGTTTGAATCTGGACCGAGCTTCCTCCCCAGTCTTCTCTCAGACTTTGGAAGAGGTTTAGGCGGTTTCCTCCAATTGTCTTCTTCTTGTCATGTCTTGAGAGAATATGTCCCTCCAGTATCTTAGCGCCAATCGATAGGTATCTCATGTCGTCATGAAATGTCTCAATACTTGGTATCATGACCCTTATAGATAAGACGTTTTGCTTCAATTTTCTGCGCATATTTGCATCCGTTATCGCTGGGAATAGCGGGTTGTTTTTGCTCTCAAAGTCACGCTTAATTCTCGCGCGATCTGCTCTTGATAATCCAGGGGCTTGGCGTTGGATCCGCCGCACGCTTGGAGAGTCGACTAGGTGAAGACAATTCTCGATACCCGCCATAATCTTGGTCCATTGCGAGGCAATATGACTCCAATAATTCACGACTAGATCATCCACATGGGCAGCAAGGTGCTTGGCCCAATTCCCTAGCTCGAGACCGTCCCAAAGACCTGGAAGCGGCAGCAAGCTGTCCATAGCATCAATTATCGGCTGGCGCCGCAAAAGAAGACGTATTATCTTCTGCTTGCAGGGCGACAATTGCTTGAGCCATTCGTCTGCAACGAAGTAGCGCCCTTTTCTGGTATAGTGTCGTATGTTTCGGAATACATCACCGTCCGCTAACCCTAAGGGCGTTGCTTTGCAACCGTCAGTACAAGCACCTAGCAGATCGGGTTCTCAAACGCACGCGGGATGCAATGTAGTTGCACTCGACATATCCAACTGTCCCCTAGGGCATCCTTGACCGACTTTAACACCTCGCTCGTAGCAGAACAGTAGATTGTTTCAGTCGTGACTAGCGGGGGTTCATTAAAAGAATCCAAAGACGAGCTGAAAACCCTCGTAACATTATCGCGTGTTGTAGACGTTACTCGTCCAGGGATAATGAAATCGGGATTGTGCAAAAGCTGGGTGATATCCGAGCTGCGAGGTACGTCGTAGGGTTGAAAAACTTCAGGAACAAGCTGCGATAAATGGACCTTCACGACCCCTTCGTCAAAGAGAGAGTCCATCTTAGCCAGTTGATTATTTGAAACGGTTCTCTAAGTTATACCTGATTCTCGATTCTCGGTGCCCAGATATTAATCATTTTCGACTTGCTTTCAGTAAGTTCGTGAATAAACTTTGTTGTCCTAATTTTAAGGCTTCTCAAAAGAAAGCTCGTCTTCGGCGCCTGGCGCTTAAATTGAGCCCGATGTGCCGTTGTGCCCACTTTCGTTGGCTGCTTGGCGCAGATGAACCTTGCACGCAGTTACGTGCCCCCACCCGCCCAAGCCATTTGATTCGATGCTTCGATCGGCTGTGCACGGTCGCACAATTCCAGTCGTACAGATATATATATGGCTGATAGGCGGGCGACCTTCACTATTGTAGTAGAGTGTTTTAAGTACTTTTGCACCTGTCTTCCGGCGCCGACGATGACTTCCCATACCTTATTGCGCTTACTTGCCGGCGCTCCTGGACTCCCAGGCCCATACCTTCAAGAAAACCTTGGTGCTTATCGATGCTTGGACCGACTCAAAGCAGAACGCAACGAAATAATCCTAGCCGTTGGCGGATTTATGAAAAGAGACTTCTTCAAGAGCAGGCCATCGCAATTGAAAGACCACGCCGTCGCTTTGTGGCAGGTGGACGATTGCACCGTCGTGCTGGACTGTGAAATGCACTTGCAGCCCGAAGGCACCGCGCCCAAGATTCGCGGAGGGCCAACGCCGGGACATTGCCGCTACCACTGTGTGAATACGAGTCTCGGGACATATTGGCTTGCTCTGCGATTTTACTGCGACGTGCTGTCAGTTTTCAGCGACATCGTACTAATATTCGTCGCCGATTTCGAGGGCATGAGTCGAGTGATCTCTTTCTTGTGTTTCTGGATGTCTTGCGCTAAAGCGAAGCACTTTCCAAAGCGGTCCCAGATCATACTCATTGCTGACGAAGCCACAACACGAGAAGGCTTTGACGAATTTGAACTTCTGACAACCATGCTGTCACACCTGCGAACGACAGAGCCTGGCACACCTTACTCGGCCGCTGGCGTGAGGCAGATAATCAGGCAATGCTTTAGCTGTGTCCTTGTTCGACGGTGCTCCGAGCTTGGCCCCTATGCCTGGCAGCGAGAAATGATTCAAACCCGTCACGATTCGCAGCTAAAACATGTTCCGCCAGCAAGGAAGGGGGCGCTCTTAAAAACGGCCATTGCCCTACACGCCGCACGGCCTTGTGTTGAGTTCGATCCAATCCTTTGCTCAAGTACGCAGCGAGTCTCAAGGAATTTCGAACGGAACTTGGTGGAATTTATAGAGGCAAGCCGAGATACAGATGTCAATGCGATCTCCATTATCGCTTCTGCACTCGTAATGCATGCCTTTACCCCGGAGATGCCTAGTAAGTACGTCTTCTTCACCGAAAGGCTGCGGCTAATGATAATTAGGGTTCCCCCCGGATCAAGTTTTTAATTCACTCTACTACACTAAACTTTCCAAGTGCGGACGGCTAGCGAGATTTAGAGGACTTGCTGATGCAGTTAAAGCGAGCTTCGTTGAGATAGTAAACGACTTGCTAACACCTTCTGTAAGCCCGGTCACACTACACCTGGCGCGAGTACAGGGGAATAGATCGATCTCTCGCGTGCAGACTTGGATCTCCTGCTCTATATGTTTGATTCAATCATCGGCCTTCACGTTGGACTGCTCTCACCGGCTGTGCCATAACTGCGTGAAAGTGGCATCGTGTAGTGTGACGTTGCATCAGTACAGGCCAAAGACTTGCATCATTTGCCAAAGAGGTAATGCGTCAGTTTTCACTCTCAAACCGCCAACAGCAGGAGCCAGGGCAATCTCGCTTGGGGGCAAAGCGCCACGACGCATACTCACTTTTCTCAAAGAGCTCGAAAGAACTCTAGACCTAATCATTCCACTTCAAGATCATTTCGATACCATCATAGTTGGCGAGCGTTGTAGGTAAACCCCCAATACCGCTTGTCTCGCAAAGATGCTTACTTTTGAAGGTATATTTTTCGCTTTTTCTCTTTTCCTGGAAAGGTGGACCGTGGCCGATTGCCAATATCACCTTCAGAGACTAGGAAATACCCAGATCAAGGATAGAAGTATCAGCTTCGGCAAAACCCTTACCTGGGAAATCGCAAGTGTGCTACGCTTCAATAGAGGGACGTTGATCTTAGACATGAATGGCTTGCAGATCACCAACGCCAACGAAAATGACAGGCCAGACCGGTGCGTCCTAGCCCAATGAAGCAGATAAATTGATCTAACGACGCATAGACAGCCACCTGTTCGAGTATTGGAAGAATGCAAAATCTCCCTGCACCATGGCGAATACACTTCAACGTTGCTATCTATGGTCGACATGGCCGATCAACTAGTCAGCAATCTTTTTTACATGGAGCTCAAGAAGGCGCCAGATTTTTACGCCTCGCCTGAGATATGTACAGTTCTTGTTCTTTGTAGGATTCCACCAGGGGAACCTCTGATTGACCTCGTGACTAAACTTCGGCGGAGGCACGCACACATCGTATACCGGGGCTCTGAGGCCATACCTTACAAAGATCTCTTCTGTACTGATGACGTCATAATGCGCTGTCGAAGCCTCAAATGTTTTACTCGAACTGTCACACTTGAGGTTTCTTCTCTTGAGACTCGTATTGCAGCTGGTATGAGCACAGAAAGTGGTCAATTGTTCAGCTTTAGCAACTGTCCTTACCGACTCCGAGATTTGCTTGCAGATCAACGCCTTGTATCATGAATATAGGTGATTTGGTATCACGATATCCCACAGCGTAAGACCCAGACCCAAATTGAATGCAAACTCAAGTCAAACTCGAAACCAGGAGGTACAAGCAATCTGCTAGCAATCAATGACCATACATCTTCGAGAAGCGGGCGGTGTGGTCACGCAAGTACAACCTCCTGGAACACTTCCTACATGGGATATTCACGTGAAAGTTTGTGAGCCACAGGAGCTCAAAAGCAGCGCGAGTATCACGGCGAGTATTGTGTATTCATGGGCCACGAAAGCATGACTGGCGAGCAATTGGTGCCTTGATGATCCATTGCTCCTATAGAATAACAGTGAATCCGACATAAACACTACCTAATATACATTGAAATTGAATAAGACTAATTTACATCCTGGCCCTTGCGTGTTCAATCTCACAGAAACGCATCAAGAAGGGATAGAATTGCCCGCGTCTTGCTTCCAGACACGGGAGAAGGTTGAACAATGCGCGAGCCTTCATTTTGGTCAGAGCCTTTGCGTGAGACGAGGTACTCTTCCGGAGCAATCACCCTTTCCTCTCCTTCACTAGTATGCCCTGAAGGAAAGAGGTCGAAAGTCGATGCGAGGTCCTCGAGCAGCATCATGTCCTGCTCAGCTGAATTCGCCAGGTTTCCTACATCCCAAAAGCCAGGCGATTGAAGTAGAACCGTTGGTGCAATAGCTAGACTTGACTCTTGTGAATCTGATGATTCACACTCTGAGCCAACTGTTGACGATGGAGAGCTTTGCTGGCTTGAGGGGCTAGACGACCGACGAACTGTGTTTATAGACCGGTGTTTCTTGTCTTTGAACTGATGTGGTCCCATGAGGTCCGTCTCCTTAAGATCTTTGAAGAACTCTTGCATCAAGCCAGGCCGAGATTGGAAACCACCAACAAACCCATCTGGGCGGCGAGTGACGATGACAACGTCGACATTGTATGTCTCGAAAAGATCTTTTCCTTTTTTCCAGAGACCCCATTGGCAGTTTGCGGTGCCAGCTCTGACGTTCTTGTTCTTTTTGGATCTTCGTCTTGCCATCTCGGCGACTAGGTTTGAACGAATGGTGGTGATGAAAGCAGTGTGGTGATTGCGGTTATCATTCATCAACGGCCCTAAGGGGGAGGCACGAATTTAAGCATCACGTTCGCCATATAACTGATGGTGATGTTTCATCTTAAATGAACGCTCACTGATCAGGACTGCTGGTCTTAGCGCGCGGGTACGCGCCCGGGCGATTCGACGGTGTTGGCCGGTTGCACCGGACCGGATTTGTGGGGCTTCTCGGAGCCGCTCTGCGCGTTGCCGCCCCCAACAAAGTGGGACACTCGGTTCCGTCCCTATTTTAAGTCATTGCTAATTTTGATTCAGGCGTGCACTTGTGCTAATTCTCACCGCGATCACTCTTCTTTGTTAGCGCCGAGTCCCTCGAGTGAGGGGCTTACCTTGAGGGCCGCTGTCCAGATTAACCATCTACAGATAACATTATAGTCATTCTTTTCCCCGGTCATTCTTCCCTTCGTAAGTACATCCTTACTGAAACACTTTCCCGGCAATTCTGTTCATTATCCAAGATTGCAGTACAATGGATCTAGATGCAAGCATGTTGTACTTAATATCTTTCTTCGGGTTTATTGGCACTTCTCTGACAGCCTGGATGCTGCAACTTTTCTTGCCTAATCCAGCATTTTGTTTCGCCAGACACGTTCGTTATCCTTTACTTATCAGCAGACCATGGCTTTGCGCGACTCGTCTCCATGCAATGATATTCATTGCGTTTCTAGCGATTAACTTGGGTGTCATTCTTGTTCCTTCGTTCTTCCCTGGATGGGTGGAGCTCCAGAGGAGAGCTGCCCTGATGGCCGTTGCTAACATCTCTCCTTTGTGCATGGGTGGCCGGGCACCGATCATCAACGCGCTCAACATTCCACGCCAATGGTACTACATGATACACTCATGGGTCGGAGTGATCGCTGTAGCCGAGGCGATCTCTCACTCGATTATCGCCTTGAGCCTTCGCCCTAGGCCCGGCCTTCTAACTCAGACAGGTTGGTCTGTGAGTGAGCCCCGCTGTGCTGTATCAGACCTTCACTCAAATGAGTCTTAGGCTTTCGGTCTTTTGCTTGGCTCAGTCTTCATCGCCTTGCCGCTCTTGAGAAGATGCTTAGGCAAATGGTTCCTTTGGGTTCATCGAGCAGCGTCACTATCAGCAGTGTCTCTGCTTCTAGCTCATGTCCTCAACTCGGCTCGCGCCCGAATTCTAATTGTCAGTACATGCGCACTCTGGGTTATAACGACTGTCTTCCGTTTCGCTAGACTGGTCCATTGCTGGCATACCGCCCAGATAGTAGAGGTCCAAAGAACAGCTGACACAGTCAAGCTTGATCTCCATCTCAGCCACCCCGTCCGAATTTACCCAGGTTGCTATTTTTATATTTTCTTCCCTTCGACCTGGTATCCAACAAGGAAAGTCTTCAAGTACAATCTCTTACACAGTTTCACCGCCATTGCCTTCTGGCACGATCCCCAGGATAGTTCTCATGCGGTTTCCAGCCTTCAATTTCTCTTATCTCGGCGCGGCAGCCATCGAGACATAATCTCAAAACTGAAGGAAGGCCAAAGAGTCCTCTTAGACGGTCCTTACGGCCATGATATTGGCGTTCAACATTACCAGAACGTCATTCTAGTGGCCAAAGGGATGGGCATCGTTGGTATCCTTCCTCTGGCTCTGCAATTGTTACTACGGAGAAACCACGACAATCGCATTCGGAATCGATTACAAAATTTGAGTGAGGCCGACATGATGTTGCGCAGACGACAAGAGAAGGCTATCGATCAAGAGAAGGCTTCGATTATCCAAAAAAGGAAGGATACAGCCACGGAACGTCTTGGCCTAACAAAGCAGTGCCTGAACCGTGATTCCGTTAAGAAAATAATTCTGTTCTGGGCTCTCGAAAGTAACTCGCAAATGCAGTGGGCTGACCAGCAGCTCAAGGCGATGCAAAAGCTTGACCCGGAAAACGTAAGTGTTTGGATACGAGGCCGACTTTTCATTAACTGACCCTATCAAGAAACTGCTTGTGGTCTGGTGTGGATATCCTCGGAGTATCGATGGCACAAAACCATTTACAACATCGAGATTTTGGAAATGCTGGGATTGTGCCACAGTAGGAAACTTTGATGATCTGATTATCTCTAAGATTCAGGAAGAGCGCGCCCGCGTGGCTGGGAGCATGAAGGTAATAGGTATGAGATTGATCCTTGCTATTACGATCATGACGGATTCTCTGACACTTATAGTCTGCGGCAATCTACCTTTTTGCAATTTTGTACGGGACGGTACGATAAAATGCATGGGAGATAGTCCTATATCATTCACAGAAACTGAATACCGACCTCGCAGAATAGGGAATCATGACCTTCAAATTGGTCGTCCTCTGGACGTATCTCTATTCCGGTCGCGGGTTCAGGTTGAGCGGCCTTATGATGGGGAAGCGATTGATTTGAGTAGGATATCGCCTCGATCGCCGCCAAGAAGGGTGAACTCTACGGTCTCGAGCCAGAGCGATTATTCAGTTAATGTTTAGGAAGATCACTGTACTTTGAGGCATCTATAAAACCTTGTTCCAGAGCAAGTCGGAGGAATTTCTTCATATCATCGTTTATCAAGCTTTGTATTCATAGTAGGCATAAATATCTCTGATGTAGAGCAATACTGGCTATGTTCAGCCCTGAAGCGCGGCCAACATGGACATAAGGCTTCCTGAGACGACTTTTCACTCTCGTGGAGGACTGCGAGGATTCACTTTCAGCTCGGATGACCTGGATATGGGCGGCCTTCATAAAATTCGTGGAGTATATGGCCATAGATAACGCATGTATTGAGAAAAACGTCTAAGATGGAGTTATCTCGGCAAGAATAATATAGTGTCGTTGAGATGATGGAAGGTGCCTATCCCTCAGCGTGGCTACCAGCCGTCATACAATTAGGGGCAAAAGTCTGAGAACGCGCCCCACCTTCCGCGTCAGGCCACATCACAACATTGACACCCCTTCCAACTTTAATCCACCACAACTCTCCACAGAAATGTCCGGGGAACGTACTTTTGGCACTGAATTAAGCGTCAATCGCCGCTTTAATCATGAATTCAATTTGGAGCAAAAAGCTGTAATGGTTAGTCAGAAAAGGTCGGGTCTTTCTTTCCAAGATGTCGCGACCGAGTTCCGGACGCATAAGTCGACAGTGCATCGCATCTTCAATCGCTGGCAGCACGACCAAACCTTGACCAATCGGCCTCGAAAAGGGCGCCCGAGAAAGCTCACGCCCTTAGAAAAACGCTATATCCGTCTTCTTACGAAAAGACAGCGTAAAATTAGCTATAGAGCGCTTCTCGGCGCCGTCGGCGGTCGCGTTAGCCGTCGAACTCTCTTCCGCGTTCTCCAGCCACAATGGAAGCGAAAATGGCTCTCAATCCAACGGATACCGATATCAAAAGAAACGGCAGCGCAGCGGCTACAGTTTGCACGTGATTGGGAAGGCAGAGAGGACGAATTGACTGAGGTATGGCCTCCGGAAGTTATAGTCCTATTATAACTAATACGCCGGCGCAGACGATCTTCTCGGACGAGTCTACCGTACAGAATAGGGGCAATAATAACCGCGGCTGGGTGTTCCGCAAGCCTCATGAGCGCTTCCAGCGCGCCGTAGTCAACGTCACGTACCACGGTAAGCCGGAAATCTCTATCATGGTGTGGGCAGGCATCTGGAGAGGCGGCCGGACGCCTCTCGTGATTATGCGGCGCGATCCGCAGGCTCCACGGAAGGGATATACGGCAAGAAGCTATCGTGATGCTCTCTCGGAAGGTCTCTTGCCCGTATATGACGGCACGAGGCGCTTCCAGCAAGATAACGCTCGTATACACACCGCCGGAGGCACGCCCGAATGGCTACAGACGCACGCGATCGAGTATATTGACTGGCCTTCACACTCGCCCGATCTTAACCCGATTGAGCACGCCTGGCGCGCTCTTAAGCAGGAATTAATTACTCAATGCCCTCATCTACAAGATCTTAAAGCAAACGCCGCCTCAATCGCTGAATTAGAAGAGAAATTAAAGGTCGCGTGGGAAGCCTTGCCGCAAGACCTATTCGACCGGCTGATAGATTCAATGGCGCGCCGCCTCGCGGCTGTGCGCCGCGCACGAGGTTACTATACCAAATATTGATCGCTAGAGCTATAGCTATCTACACGTATAATTTATTTCCGAATTGCTTCACTTTTCGTAAAGTTATGGCTATTTGAAGTTGATGCCCGTAGTAATGGTCTGGATGGGTGGGGCCGCGCGTTCTCAGACTTTTGTCCACATACTGTATTTGGGCCTCAAGTAGCGGCACGCGCTCGATGCAGAGCAGATCCAGGTTGTGCGCCTTGAGTGGACTTGAGGTGTAGTGTTCTAGAGTGATTGTTCGCGCTACTGGACCAAGGCAACATTTCTTTCCGATTGAAAGTCCTGGCGTGATGGTTTATTTGGAGAATAATGAATTGGAGGTGAGTGGGTCAATTTTAAGATGATGGTCCCATCCACCTTGGCGTAAATAAGAGATTGAGCGGTTACATATAAAGGTGCTTTAAGCTAACGCTGCACGTAATTTTCAACATCAACTGCAGCAGGCCACTTATCAGCTCGAAGAATGAGTCTGATTCTGAATGACCAGATGTTAATCTTAATTAGATACATTTCGCCCAGAATCAAGTATATAAGAAATGCGGACGATGCCTCACAACCACGCTCTTAAACAACGGTGCCATTCATCTGAGTTCATAAACTATCTCCTCGCCAACACCATCGAAGCGTCCAGCCATTCTCCAGCATACATCACCACTATGACCTCATTGAAAAGCTCAAAAGATCAGGTCGCTTTTTTTGGCGGCGAATTTGTCCATAATGGAACTAAGAAGTCGCACAAAGAACTTGCAGAGGCTCTTGGTGTGGAGTCGACGAAGAGCATAAAGCAATGCACCGTAGTCATTGCCACAAAGGATGCCTACAATACAAACAAGACCATCAGGGGAAGTAAGGATCAAGACGTTCCCTTTCTTAACGAAGCTTGGGTATATGCTTGTATCGACGCCGGCAAGTGGATCGAGCCCCTACGTCACCACTTTCACGACCACCCGGAGTCGTCAGCACTTCCTCAAGAGAATACCACGATGTCGACACGACTCAGTACTCCTGATACTGCCATGACTGGTATTTGGACAGATGCAGCAGGGAGCTCAACACGAGACACGACCCCAGGGAACCAAGGCGCCAAAGAGGACCGAGTGGCTCATCGGCAGGGGACGTCGATGGACGATGCTGCGGCTCCCGCCCAAGAGCAACTTCCTGCTCAGACTCAAGAGCAAAACTCCCCTGCTCCCAGTCAAATTTCTGAGCACAATCCGTCGCAGCCGGCGCAAAATCCCAGTCACACTGCTTCTTTGGCTCCTGCTCGTGATTCAGAGCAGAATCCCGCTACTCATGGCAAGAACTCTGAACATCCTCTGTCCCAGGCCGAAAAGGTCCCCAGTCAGTACATTCCTTCCGCGCCTGAGCAGACTCACAGGCAGAGTCCAGCTCAGATGGAACCGAACCCTGCTCAACCTGGGCAGACGCAAACTGAAAGTGGAGATGCGCAGGCTCAGACCGAACGTACTGAGCAGCGGTTCGACCGGTCATCTTCTTCAATGCCCAGCTTTCGCGAACAATGGTACAGTGACGCGGGAATTGTCCATAAAATAGTGCTGCCAATCCATCCTGCAGACAAGCATAAGGCTCGCGAAGATCAAAGGCGTAACGTGGAACTGAACATAGATTTTGCGTTTCGCTATTTCCTTTGGATTTCTGACCCAGAGACTCAGTTTCCAGAACATAAGATCCAGGGGAAAACGAAGAGGGACCTTAGGGCCTCTTGGATTGTTCCGATGAAAGATAGTGGCATACAGGGACAGCAGTACAGGGATGTCGGTCAAACCTTGGGAATTTCGACTGAGAGAACAATCAACGATTGTAAAATGGAAGATTTCGACTGGTGGGGTACTGCTACAGACGGCCGGGTATGCTATAACGCCGGAGTGTTGCCTGGTGAATCTAAGCCCCGTGTTTGGGCACGGACGACACTGAAGAAAAAGTGGAAAGATATAGATACAGAGATCAGTCGCATACGCATGATCTTTGCCCAACCTTCTCTTGCGGAGGAGAAAGAGCTCTCGCAAAGCGGCAAAGAAAA
>KQ030651.1:26529-37835 GCA_000956045.1 Hirsutella minnesotensis 3608
CGCGTTGTCTTCTCCGCTGGATCATCGAGCTGTCGCGCGGCTTCTCGAATTTTGGTGCTTGGCCTCACGACGCGTGTCGATCGTTTCGCGGGTGTCGATGCAGGCGACGCGCTTCGCCCCACCATGATCACGGCCTCAGCCGATGTTTCCATGATGAGGCCCCTCAATCCCTAGTTGACGTTCACTTCAGGCTTCTTGTCGAGTTCCACGTCGCCTGTAGAGGTTCGATTTGTTGCCCTTTTTTTTTTGGTATATTCCGCCATTGACGATAGTCAGAGGCACTGCGTCAGACTCGCTAAGCCTAATCTAGAGTTGTCCAATACTCGGTTCCGAGCCCAAGGAATTCGTCCCGATCTACTCGTGCCCGCCCCCACTTTATTTAGTGGGTGAGCCAAAGCGAATCCCTTAAAGTGGGGGCGGGCACGAGTAGAGCCTTCGTCGGCAGCAATCAACATGAAGCACGCGTGTACGTAAGGATGGTCCCCTGTGCTTGTGAGATGGGGTGCCGCGGGTGGGTCCATATCCTTAAGAATATAAGAATTATGTATTCATTAGCAGCCTCTATATTCTTATCCTTATGCATAAGCTTAAGAATGAATATACCCTTATGAATGAATATATATTCATTACTGGGATGTCTGGCCTTTCGTTCCTCAAGGCAAAGGGCGGGGTCTGCGGGGTGCGTTAGAAGGCCTTTCGTTCCTCAAGGCAATAATCCTTTCGTTTCTCAAGGCATCGTTTCTCAAGGCATATTGGGAAACTTATTCTGAATAATGTAAAGTCAGCCTTCGGCTGAATTAATAATTGTCAAGCTTAACAATCGATAACAATATGGCTCCTGGCTTATCAACAGACATCCCAGTAATGAATATATATTCATTCATAAGGGCATATTCATTCTTAAGCTTATGCATAAGGATAAGAATATAGAGGCTGCCAATGAATACATAATTCTTATATTCTTAAGGGTATGGACCCACCTCCCGCACCCCTTCTCACCGCTAACAAGCACAGGGGATCCTTGCATACACGCGTGTTTCATGTTGATTGCTGCCGACGAAGGCTCTAGAAGGACTTCGGCGTGTCATAACTCCTGATCAGCCGACCGAGACTTCCTCAGCATTGTCCGCTACGATAGAAAGCACCCAGCTAGAAACATATAGCGACATATCTCGACAATGGACGCCACCATAACCTCAGTGTCCCAATTCAGTTCCCCGTCAAGCTCTTCCTCCGTGCTACCCACGGACAGTGCTTCACAAGTTGCCAGCACACTGACGGAACCCGAGGCATCAGCTCAGCGTACGGCCAAGAGAAGGAAACTGAGAGCCACAACAACATGGGACCACTTTCGAGAAGCACAAGGCAACGAGCCGCACACAATCAGCGGGAGATTGCTACACTACTGCACGCACTGTCGCAATCCATCTTGGTCAACCCACATATCCGGCAACGCCCGCTATCACCTCGAGAAGAATCATCACATCCTTGTTCGAGAGGATTCCAAATCTCAAGGCAGGCGCCAAGTAGCCATCGAAAATGCCTTCGCCAGAACGGCCGCCAAGGAGCTGCAGCAAGTCAGGGAGACGGAAATGAACACTTTACGAAGTGTAATCAACGTCGATGCATTTCGAGAGGCACAAATGCTACTTTCTGCACATAAACATTTGCCGCTCAACTTCGTAACGTGGCCGGAATACCAGGCTCTTCTAGCCGCGATAAATCCTGCCGTTCAACAGTTCCTAACTGACTCTGGTAGCACAGTTGCAGCGGACTTGACTAGGGCCTATGATGCGCATCTCGGATCCGTGCAGAGGTGGCTGGAAAGTGCCCGGAGCCTCGTACACATTTCCATGGACGTATGGTCTTCTCCACAGCGCAAGGCATATATCGCTGTTCATGCACAGTGGGTTGACGAGACCTACAAACCTCGGAAAGCATTATTAGGGCTACCAAACCTCCGCCGTTCTCACGCCGGCGCGGCGATGACTCCTCACCTCATGAAAATTATCCGACAGTACAACTTAGCTCACCGGCTCGGATACTTCACTGGGGACAATGACGCTAAAAATGACACCTGTCTCCGCCAACTAGCTGTAGATCTGTCGCGAGAGTTCGACGTTGCGATTGATCCGGTGTCCACTCGGACGCGGTGTGCCGGTCATATCATCAACTTGTCCCTTCAAGCCTTTCTCCTTGCAACTAGCGAACACGCTCTGAAGGCCGCAATTGAAGCGGCGCAGGACGAGGCGAATGATGTAACAGCTGCGGATGCCTTGCATGACCAAATTCGGGCAGCCACTAACCAAAAGAGTCACAACAGGCGTAAGAAACGCCATGATGCTGCCGGATGGCGGAGCATCGGCCCAATGGGCAAACTCCACAATATTGCGGTGTTCATTCGTAATTCCACCATCCACAGTGACGCATGGGATGACATTGTAGGAAAGGCGCTCGGAATTGACAACATCACCCGTTGGAACTCATGGTTCCGGCTACTTGATGCGGCCATAAGCCAGGAGGGCCCGTTGTCAATACTTCTCAATCAATACCACAACGAGCTGGAGGGTGACATCCTTACGCACGATGATTGGCAACTACTCAAAATGACTCACGAGTTCCTGCAGCCGTTTCACCAGGCGACCCTGGAGCAGCAGATGGAGTGGGCATCAATAGACCAGGTGTTAGAGAACATGGATATTCTCTTCATGCAGTTTGAGAATGCCAAGGTAAGTGTGGCGGGCAGTACGATCTACCACCTGACCTGTACCAACGCGAAAGCAGGTCAAATACGCCGGCAACGCGCGTATGGTTCATTCCATCCACATGGGCTGGTGGGTTCTCTCGAAGTATTATGAAGAGAGTGATAGAAATCCCATTTATGCCACAGCATTGCTGCTCCATCCAGAGAAGCGCAGGAGGTACCTTGACCGCCACTGGGCAGCGGAATGGAGCCGGACTGCTATTGCCGCTGCACGGCAGCATTGGGCCAAGTACAAGGACCGACCACTGCCCTCGAAGTCCATGGCGCAGCTGAATGATACCGAGCAACGAGAAGTAACCCCATACGAGCGCATCAAACAGTCCATGAGCGTCTTGGATGAGCCTGGAAATGAGGATGAATTCGAAAAGTTCATCAACTCTCCGCCCAGACCTATGACGACAAGCACGCCACTTGAATGGTGGTGCCGAGAAGAACAGAGGATTGAGTATCCACGTTTACACCAATTGGCCATTGATGTACTCAGTGTGCCGGCGATGTCAGACGACCCGGAGAGGGTATTCTCCTGCGTACGGCGGACAATTTCATGGGACAGGGCCCGGCTCTCGGCTGATATTATTGAGAAACTTCAATGTCTGAGCAACTGGGTGAAGAACGACTTGATCCGCAAAGTCTATGTGGCAGTAGATGACGACGTCATTGAAGTCGGTGGCGGCAACGACAATATAAGTGGAGCTTCAATGTTATATTCTTAATAATTCATAAGCTTAAGAATAGATAAGAATATAAGGGCACGGCTATGAATACATAAGAATATGGGAAAATTATGTATTTATTCATTATTGGGATGTCTGCTTATCAATACACAACAATATGGCAAATTATGTATTTATTTATTATTGGGATGTCTGGCACTGAACAGGGGAAATTTTGCGCGCTGCGCGCCGCGCGTCCGAGTTCCATTTGAAGCTTAAAAGCCCCATTGCTGGGCTCGAGTGAGCAATCAGTGCGTCGGTGTCGGCCCACCCGGTGGGCGAAGGCTGGCAGTGAACCTGTTATTCAGATAGTCAGATATCCAGATAAATTGGGCTCCTTCAATCTGATTTGATCTGAAAACGCGCAACATCGATCTGATGTGATTTGGAAATATTTGATTTGATTTGGACATATCCAAGTTTGATCTGTCTATTTGCAGCCTGGTGCCACAGTCGCGCTGGATCGGTATCGTCGAGCTAGTCGACAGGATTCGTAATGCCCTGCACAATCCACGGATGGCGTTTGATATCCCGGAGGCGAATCCTTTTCTCTGGTTTTTTGATAAGCATCTGTCGGAGAAGATCGTACAACAGGTCGTCAACCTCCTCGTACTCTAGTTCGTTGTCATCTCGATAAGGATGCGCATTCTGGCTCGGAACAACGAGGTCGTCGAAGGGGACGTGGACGGGTTGACAGGTTTCAGTCGCTTGCGCGATATCTGGACCTCCTCGGTCGCGATCCTTCTGAACATCTCGAATTCGTCTTCTGCGAGGAAGGGTATGCGGGCGTATATGAGACAGTAAAGAGTTACGCCAAGAGACCATACATCGATCTGCTCCGAGACCTTGGGTTGCTCTGAGCTTTCCGAAGTGTAGCAAAGCTCCGGGGCGAAGAAAGCAGGGGTCCCGACGGTCTTGGCCAATTCCAAGTCATCGTCAAAATCCCCGGCTTCCGACTCGGAAACAGCGTCGTCCATTTCGCCGTCGCGAATTGGCCGTCCAAAATAAGAAACGCCGAAGTCAGATATCTTGACACGATAGTCCTTGGTCCACAACATGTTGGCAGGTTTGATGTCTCGGTGGACAATGCCCTGACAATGCAGGTATTCGAGACCAAGTACGGTGTCTCTGAACGTCGAACGGGCCTGGTCAATCGTGACACAAGGGACGAAAGAGAAATCTTCGGCAAAGGGATCGTATGAGAGAGGATTGTAGTCAATCGAAGACATGTGGGAAATGATGGAGTCGGCCACGCTGGATGATCGAGCTCTGCAGCCTCCTTCGCGAAAAGAGCCGTGCGATGCTGCGTTGAGACCGAGGGAGGAATCAGAAGGTGGCAGGGGCGTTTCGAGATCCGTATTCCGGTGGACAGTCTCGTCTAGATCGAGGGGAATGATGCATGCCGACGTCAGAGAGTGCGATTGCGAGGGCTCCCGTGATGATCGGTAGAATCCGGGCGGTGAGGAGTACCCATTCATTGTTGCAAAATCCTCACGCGAGGGAATACGCGACCACGGTCTGGCGCTGCTGCCTTCATCGGCTGCCCCGTATTCAACACTCCAGAAGTCGGATGGGCCAGCGTAGTTCTGAGCTAGTTTGGCCCTTTTCAGCTCCCGCAAAGCCTGGCGGCGCTCGAGCACTTGATCGTACAACTCCTCTCCGGGAGTGGGACCTTCGCCTCTTCTTTCTCGCTCAATTCGCCTTCGTTCGTACTGACATATATGAGGAAGGCCTTTCTTACGCCATACGACCTCTCCAAGCTCAACGTGCTCGAGTACCATGTAAATCTTTTTGACTTCAGGATCATCGATGACTTCGAGGAGAGCAACGACGTTGGGGTGCCGGATACTCTTGAGTATGGCAATCTCTTTTTTCGCCTTGTCCTGCGGAGACATAGCTGTGACATGACCCAACCGGCGTTTCTTGGAGAAGCGGGGGATGATCTTTATGGCGACATTCTCACCAGTCTGGGTATTGCGGGCTAGCTTGACCTTGCCGTCCACCCCACAGCCAATTTCCTCAATGAACTCATACTGATTGATCGATTTACGTCCAGTATTGATATCGGAGTCGATGAGGGCCTTGTGTGTCCTACAGCAAACGGATGGTGGTGCCGCGACGGCGATGGACTGAAGAGACCGGGAGATGATAAAGGGGTGCTGCTGGCCGTCCGACGAGGTAATGATGCGGGGGGGAGGTGAGAATTCGCTTGCCGCGACAACGGTTGGTGTAGTTGCGAGGGGCCCATGATTATAAATTATTATCGGGGGTTCGGGGACAAAAGGAGTCGACATGCTGAAGACGGCCGACTAGCGAGGAATCTGGGGTGGGCTCGAGGCAGTTGGAAACCGATGCCGAGAACCGGCGGGTCTATCGGAGCATGACGGTAGAAAGAAATATGAGCCGCGGGGTGGAAAAAGCAGGCGGAGTGCGTTGCGACGGCGAGGAGCAAAGAAAATGACGATACAGGGCAGGCCGCAAAGGCGAGGTGACGAGTTGTGAGGCGGGAGATCGCGCTCTGCATGTGTCTTACAGGCTAAGTCAGGGATTCGGTTGGGATCTGCGTCGGATGAATTGCGTCGGCGAAGGGAGTCAAAGATGGGTTGGGGGAAGGGGCATGGTGACAGCGCAAAGTCTACAGTATGCTGACCGACAGGGTACTCTGTCGACTTGTGCAGCACCGGGCCCGCTCCGCGGACCCGGAAGCTGCGAGAACATTCTCTAAAGGGCAATATAAACTCGTACTCGAGGCTACAGTCGGGTGACAAAAGTTGCGCCCGACCCCGCTTTAGCTACAATTTAAAGGAAAACCCTTCTAGGGGAGATTCTTCGTAACGACCTGATTAGTAATATGATAATTACGTAATACAAGTTTTGTATAGAACTTTACGTAAGCTTTATAATAGAATTAAGTATATATTTTTAAGTATAGTAACTACTACGATATTTATATTTAAATAAAATACTTTGAAATATAATGTTTTTTCTATACTACTTTTTAAATTAAGAATAAAATACCCTATATAGTGTTTATAATATAAATAATATTTTTTTTTACTTATAATAATACTATACCTAAATATTATAAAACACATAGCTTATATAATATACTATAAGCTACTCAGACTTGCAAACAAATAAATCGTTTTCAAATATATCCAAATCAAATCGACATTTAGCCAAATCAAATCAAATCAGATGCCAGAAATTTTTACTTAAATCAAATCAAATCGAAGGGGCCGATTTATTTGGATATTTGACTATTTGAATAAAAGGTGTAGGGTAGCTGACGTCTTGCCAGACGTCGCTGCAGAAGGGGTGGCGGCCGTCAGTAATCGCGTCGTCTGTTCACCTTACTTTTTCTGCAACGCGTCTTCAGTATAATGTTTATCCTCGTAACTTACGCGTCTCAATATCGAATCGCATATGACTTAGCTTGCTCGAATTCCTCTCGCGGGGTTTTCGCGTCGCTTTCGTCCATTCTTCTTCATTGGCGGACACTTGCAACTTAATTGACGTGCGCCCCAAGAGATGGCTGTATATGAGGGTACGAAAGTAATCCCCATGTATCTGGACAATATCCACAGCGTCAGCGCTGGCGTTACGGACGTGACCTCCGACTCAAACTCGTCCAGCACAGGGAGAGCGGCATCAAATGACTCACAGCTGTCGATCGATCATCTGGGTTACGAAGGCATCGATTGGAACCGCCTCTCTGGCTTCTCCATTAGCAAGCGCCGAAAGAGGCCGCGCACTGGATGGGTTTGGGAGCACGGCTTCGACATTGAGCAGGATGGCTCTGAACGTCGATTCTGGCTGTGCAGGACGTGCCACCGAAAGAAAAGCATATGCACACACATGTACGACGCTGCATCGACGAGCCAAGCAAACAGCCATATGGAAAATGTTCATCGCATCAACAGAGATGGCCCAATTTTGTCGCAAAGGAAAAGACAGCGAACATTGTTAGACATGGTTGACCTTGACTGTAGTCAGCCGAAAGAACAAGCGCTGATGAACGCGTTCGTGGCATCATTCGAACCGGCTCGTTTTCAGCAACTTCTCATTCGATGGGTAGCCTGTGACAATATCCCCTTTCACAAGCTTGAAAGTTCGTATTTCCGTGACCTCATGGCGTACGCAAACAGCGCCATCGTCGAATCAGGGAGCCTCCCTACGCACAGCACAGTTCGCAACTGGATTGTACGGTCTTTTGATCGCCACAAGGGCGTTGTGACGGAACTTCTCAGTCGCTCGCTGAGCCGCATCAATATTTCATTCGATGCATGGTCCTCCCGGAAATTTGTATCGCTCTTAGGACTCACTGTTCACTTCCTTGACGACGAGGGAAAGTTTCGCACGTTTCTCTTAGGCTTGCCCCGCATTGAGGGACGACACAGTGGCGAGAACTTAGCCGACCGCGTCAGCGAGATAATACACGAATATGGCATCCAGGATCGCATCGGATACTTCGTGACTGACAACGCAGAGAGTAACGACACTTGTCTCGAAGATCTGAGCGTCGAACTCGGCTTCAATAAGCAGCACCGGCGGCTTCGCTGCTGTGGCCACATCATCAATCTCGTGGCGAGGGCTATCCTCTTTGGAACGAATGCAGACGCTTTCGAAGAAGATTGTCAAGCTGAGAAAGAGATACAGGACGACATGAAGCTCTGGAGATCGAAGGGTCCACTTGGTAAACTGCATAACATCGTCCACTGGGTGCAGAGATCCGGCCAACGCATTGAGAAGCTTCATAAATTGCAGTCAATCGAAAATGTCGCCCTGGGGCTCGAGGATTGCATTACCTATGATGTAGTTACGGACAATGCCACGCGATGGAACTCTTCCGAAGCCATGATGGAGCGGGGCTACCGGCTGAGAAATGCACAGCTTCCGATGTTCGGCTAGCTCTGTTCAGACTCTCACAGGGCGTTCCTATTTAAAGCTACACAGCCGTGCTTTCTGCACCGCAAAATTAACGTTAGTCCTTCCCTCCCCGTAGATAGTATCGTCCTGCGGCCGACTTTTGTCCTACGCACGAAGATGCGCCATAGCAAAAGCCGATCCACTAGCAATTGCTTTAGCGCTGTGCTTGGCAATAAAAACAATAAAGGAACCTATTCGCCTTTCGGCTCTTAAACTGGGAAGTCGTAGTTCAGGGCATGGATGCACCTACACCGGCCCACTGTCAGAACAGTACTGACAAGTTGCTATGCCAAGGCAATCTATGGGTTTGGTGGACTTCGTGACAATGTCCCGGCATCGCTCATGCCTGAGATGAACGTCCTAAGATCATCCGTGGCTCTCATCTGAGCCAGTATGTTGTATGCTTCATCCTCAGGCTGAGTAAGAAGTGCTTTAATAAGATCTTTGTATCTCCGGAGCTCGTTCTCGAGATTCTGACATCTTTGGAGCTCACGAACTGCATATGAACATTCCTCTTTTTTCTGGGTGCACCTTCCACAGCTAGGCCGTAAACCGTCGCACTGAGTACGCTTGTTAGTTTCCGAGTTCAACCTCTTTTCAATCTGAACATATCGTACTCACTTTCGTCCTCTTCCGCCTGCAAGCGGGCGACTGATACATGGGCACCCGGGTGCCCATTCAGACGGCGCACCTGGGTGCCCAAATTATGTCAGCACACGCTGTAAGCCGCTGCAGCTTCAGCGCCTTCGCGTGGTCTAGCACCTCGCTGTGTCAGTATTCGCACTTCATTAATCATGGACATCGTCGAAGGTAATTGCCGCGACAATACCGTGAATGAAAAGCTTAATAGAATATCCTTTAGCAGACATCAATGCGTGGTCAACTAGGCAATCGTGAAAGTGGACTATATTATCCGTTCAAGTTCAATTCAGACGTCGGATCACAGCGGCAGCTAGCTTGCGAAGGAAAATTCAATGATGTCGAACTTGCCAGCAAAAGTGGAGGCCACCACCGCTGATGAGGCTGTTAATTGTAGTATAGTAGGCTTCCAACAACAAAGGATTTCGTACTGGAAGGGACTAAATTCGGCCAAGAGTTGCATCCTCACCAATGGGTTCAAGAGACTGGACAAAAGAAGAGATGACATATCTGGACTGGAGCGGAGCAGAGGATGAGCGCATCGAAGCCCACGTCACTGAGGAGGACAACTCTCTCACAAATACGAGGAGAGGTGTGAAAGAGATCCTGCAAAGAGTCGACGAGGACAGCCGAGAGCAAGAACTTCTACAATCAATGGAAGCACACGCAGACCGTTGTATTTTCGTCAGAGTGTAGAGTACCATGAACATCCGCTGAAACATCTTCGGGGTTGTTTTTCGCATGAGCATGCTTGCGACGTGGGCGTCAGGATACAGCGCGAAGGCGCTGAAGTTGTAGCGACTTACAGCGTGCTGACGTGATTTGGGCACCCAGGTGCGCCGTCTGAATGGGCACCCGGGTGCCCATGTATCAGTCGCCTAGATGACCCCATCCAGTATTGGCTTCTCCGAAGACGTCAGTACCCACGACTATCCAGGATGGCGCTAGATCTCTTTTCCGTTCCTGCCATGTCTTCAGAGCCCGAACGAATCTTTAGCCTTACAGGGCAGATGGTCTCAAGCCAAAGGGGCCGCCTGAGAGCAGACCTAATAGGAGCTGCTCAGTGTATATCCTCTTGGGAGAAAAGCGGGGCCATTCAAATAGCCAAATAAATCCAAATCCGACCTGAGCCAAATCAAATCAAGTCAAATCGACATTTTATCTATTCAAATCAAATCAAATCGAGCGGTCAATTTGAGTTGATTTATTTATTTGCAAGTCTGGAACTTTTGGCTGCGCACCATTGTGCTGCGATGCTTCTTTAGTCCGCCGCAGCATTCTTTTGAGGCAGCGCCCTTTCGTTGCGGCGCACAGCGGCGCTAGATCGGCTGCGGACTACGGTACATACTAGGTTCAGTGTGGATAGGCTAACTGAGGCTCAGTTGGGTCTTTGATCGATGATCGTGTTGTTCTTGTTATTCTTAGGGGGTGGTTAACAAACCACCTCCTCCCGCTAATCAACCACCAAAAGTGGGTCAAGTGTGGCGTAAGTCATGGCACAACGCCGATACCGCAGAATTTACATGGCCTTCCTCTACGTATCGTACAGCAGGGGTTTTAGCTGTGCCCGCAGCATACCGTATTAGAACCTCATCAAAGTGAAGCTTCTCGCGATACCTCTTCGATAAGATGGATGAGCAGGTAGAGGAAGAGGAGTGCGTACGGCAGGAAATGTATGAGGATGGCCTCTTGTAGCTACCTGCATCGCCCGTCCTTTTAAATTACGCTTCTTACGAATCAAAAAATGTGCCCCTACGCGCGTATTGATGTATTGCGCCCTGCTTCACTTTGCGGCTTTAATTCAATTACGGCAGCCTGCAGCTGGCGGCCGGGAACTTTGCGGCATCGGAGCTCTGCCCTACTCAAGCCACACTTGACCCACTTTTGGTGGTTGATTAGCGGGAGGAGGTGGTTTGTTAACCACCCCCCACATGAAAGCAGCAAAAGCCATGGGCGCCCAAGGAATGCCATGCCGTGCCCAGCAAATGCTGTAGCGAAGCCGAAAGGTACGTACCCCCACTCTGCGGAAAGAAAAGCCGGGGCGTCGACGAGCGTGTGCGTGGTTGCCGTGACGCCCATGCACTAGGCCCAAAAGGGCAACGGACCAAGACCAATTGACAGGGGCTTGGTGCAGGCGGCTATGTGAGTGGGTGGAGAAGAGTCAAGTGGGTCTCTCAGGCCTGTCGCTCGCATCAACAGTCGACGGCCCAGCCAGCACCTTGTGTCTCTACTCAAAGGGGGGGGGGCAAAAAAATGCTACC
>KQ030651.1:39618-53590 GCA_000956045.1 Hirsutella minnesotensis 3608
GGGGCTGTCCCTTTGGCTGGGGCCGGTCCTTTGGCTGGGGCCGTCCCTTTGGCTGGGGCCCCTCCTTTGGCTGGGACATCTTTTTGGCTGCGCCATGTCTCTAGCGGCGCACCATTGTGCTGCGATGCTTCTTTAGTCCGCCGCAGCATTCTTTTGCTGCAGCGCCATTTCGTTGCGGCGCAGTGCGCCATATCGTACAAATGATCAGACATTCAGTGTCTTATTCGTCCTGAAGCATCGAATTGATACAGTGCACTTAGCGTCGCCGATGTGCTCGGCGCAGCGTTGACCAGAATGGCACCGATCGTACGCCCTGTAATCGCGGTCTTGAGTCGAAGTCGGTCATATAGTGTGGCAGCAAATGGTGTCAAGAGCTGAACACTCGTTCACGGTGCTGCCTACTGCCTGGCAGGCAGACGCGACTAGGCGGGCTGCTGCCTGTGGCAGCAGTACCATTGCTTTTTCTATTGATGTATATAGGAAAGATGAACTTCCGCTCATTAGATAGAAACCAAGAGTCTTCCAGTCCCTGATCTATGTGCCAGCTTTGCTCATCCTCCGTGAGACAGTTATGAGCCCGGTCTGCCATTGACTGGGTATCAATTCTTGTTCACTTCCACTGCACAGAATACACTTCCACAATGAGCTCAGCTCCAGATCTTGACAGCTCTTCCAAGGGCACCGTTCTCAACGGACCTTGTGACTGGAAACAGTGGATTTCCATCATCAAGAAATTCGCATCATCTCACAACGTGTGGGAATACCTCGACCCTTCCGTCAAGGAAGGCAAGCCGGTTCTTCAGCAGCCAGTTGAACCGACCTTCAGCCAGATTAATCCAGAAGCATCTGAACTTGTGGATCTAACCTTGGAGGAGTTTCGCCTTCTCGAATTCCTTCACACCCAGTACCGAAGCAAGCTGCAAGGGTACAGGGATCAAGTCAAGGCCCTCGCGAGCCTTCAACAACACATTGTCAAGACCATCGGCAACTACTACAGCACCATCGCCGAAGAACATGATGTCGCTAAGCAGCTTTCTCTCTTGCAAGCTCGAGTAGCACCGACTGACTGGGCTCTCGAAAGAGAGGTGTTGCAACGCTACCGTTCGACCCTTCAATCGCCTGAACGGACCAAGATCGAAGCTTGGATCACGCAATGGCAAAAAGTCCTCACTGAGGCAAAGCAGTTAGGGCTACCTGACGTTCAAGGTCTCCGCCCTACACAAGATTTCCTACAGGCTGTCTCATCCATCAACGCCCCGTTCACAGACTACTGGGTCAACAAGATGGAGGACGACGCCGCATGCGGCAAGCCTAACTGGAAAAATGAATTCCCTGATGGCATCAAAATCAGTGAGATCTTTGAGAGAGCACATCGGATCAAAATCACCAGCAGTCAGAAGGGATCATTTGGCGCTTCCTTCCAAGGAAAGGAACAAAGACAGCAAGAGCGGGAGAGAGAATTCCCAAGAGGGAGAAAACGGCTGGAAATCCACCAGAAATGCCGCCGGAATTCCCCTATGTGTCTGTGGTAAACATCATCGCTTCTCAGAATGCTTTTACCTCATCGAGTCAATCAGACCTGATGGGTGGAAGGCCAATGGGAAAGTTGAGAAGAAAATCCAAGACATACTGGACTCCACTCCGTGGGTACGGAAGACAATTGCCGATACACAAAAACGCAAGCAGAAAGAGACCGAAGACTCGAGTTTCAAGGGTGCAGCTTTTGCAGGCTTACACGCAAAATCGTCACCGCGCAAGTCTCCATCACCTCCTTCCATCACTACAACCACGAGCTTTTCAGTAGGAAAATCAATCTACCCACTTCGAAATTCCTTTATCCTCGATTCTGGTTCCGACACACACATCTGTAACGACCAGTCTCGCTTTCTTGACTACAGCCCTCTTGCAGAACCAGAAGACCTCTTTGCAGGAGATAGTCAACTTCAGATTCTTGGCTACGGCACTGTTCATATGAAGCTTGAAGAAGGAGGACTTTTTCAACTTTACGAAGTCGCCTACGTGCCAAACTTCCATACAAACATCGCTTCGCTCGACCGTTTTCTGGCGAAGGGATACAATTGGGATCCATTTTGGATGGCAGAGACGTAGCCTCGCACAGTGTTATACTGCAGCCTCAGCGTAGACTCGTACGACTCAACGTCAGAGTCCGGCCCGTCGTATTCGCTGCCGCCGCCATCCACGAAGATAGTATCTAACTCGGGCGCAGGGCGTCAGCGCGATTCACCAGCCAAGTCCGCCGACGAGGATCCATCGGCTGTTGCTACCTGGATGCGTCTTGCGCCTTTTCACGGCTCTCTTGACTTCCTGTGCCTCGAGATGCCGTTTCTTGTCGTCCGTGACCCTCTTTCCTTTCCTCGGGGGACGCGACACTACGACCTCCTTTATGAAAAGCAAAAGCTTCCCTTCGTCGACCAGGTCACCCGGTAGCTGTTGGCCCTGGGGCACCGGGGCCGGCCAAACTTTGGGAATCGCAGGCTAGGCCTGGCACCACTGCTGTGAGGCGGTCATTGCGTGAGTCTACACGAAAAAGATCCGTGGTATGCACGCAAGCTCACCTTCCACTCTTCCTGCTTGGGAAGATAATTCCGCCTCGTATTCCTCGGCTGGGTGTTCTCGAGATCCAACAGGTAGTGCTCGATGGCCGCCCTGACTCGGGGATCCTCAATCGCGTTCGACATGCCGGCTTGGGGTGCAGGGGGGAGAAAGAGAGGGCAATGAGGAGGAGAATGGGGGTTTGAGGTGGAGCACCAGGACCGGGGGGAGGGGAGCAAGGTCAAAACCGAAGGTCTCGTACGCGTGCAGACCTTCAATTTTGCCGGTAATCCGACTAAGAAACGGGTCGACGCGCAGGGCCGGGCTCTTCAGAAAAAGCACGCTTTAGTATGGGCCCGGGCCGTAATCGGATTACCGGATTACCCCCCGGACCTGTGACACCCACTTGTCGTCACAATTGAGGGATGGGCAATGCCGTTGCACATTCGCAGCAAGAAAACAGGCCGTGGACAATTAGAGCGCGAGCAATCGAGAGACGTTTTGGTCGTCCCACAAGAGATAAAAGAAAACAGAAATGCGTCAATACTTGTTCAATGTTAATCAAACTACCCTGACAGCCTAAGCCCAGCCACTGGTTGGTAACCAGCTTCAGAGCTCCTAAACTCCGAAGTGGACATACGGAACCCAGTATGGATTCATCAGGTCTCGCGCTTGCGTCCCCGAGCACACCAACTTGGCATTTCTCGCCCTCTCTTCTTTCTTGTCTGGCACTTGGTTCCCCGAACCCACACATATAGCATCCATCGTTCCCCGCTCATTCTTGATCCCTCCATCACGCATTGCTCGAGCTGCCCGATGAAGTCCTCGGCAGACCGCGGCGTCCGTCAACCCGTCGTCTCGCAGCGTCTCGTAGAGCACTCTCGCAACATCAACACAGTGTTTGTCCGACACCTCCCAGAGAGTTCCAATAACGTGTCGAAAGCCTGCAAGCTGGAAGGCATTAACAAGATGTATCCCCTCGTCGGCGAGTTGTGCCGCCTCGTTGGCCCCAGTCGAACAAGCCGAGAGAAATCCAAGAAACGGAGGGTTCTCCTGCAGCCTGTGGTCACGGAGGTCTCCCACAGTCAGCGGATTATCTTTCCAATCCTTAAGGAGCAAGCAGCTACGCGAAGGCTCCTCTGGGTCGGACTGCCCATGGCCGGCAAAATGGAATATCCTGCATGCTTGCAGGAATTTCAGTACGTCGTCCTTACGTAGAGCTGGTGTGATGGGTCGTAATTGGAGCGATGGACAAAGCTTCCTGACTATCTCTACTTCATCTGCCGCAAAATGAAGGACTCTGTTCGCCGAAAGATCCGGTGTTTCACGCATGGCAACCAAAAGAGCCTGGTCGGAGAGTGGTCCGGGAGACCTTCGGACACTATGTCGGCGCCCATGCATCAAAGCTTTAATAGACGAGGTGTATGACGACATAACTTTGTCAAGGACAGTCTCGGAGCCGCCTGTCGTATGATACCCTGCCGCATGCAGGGGGAGCTGGCTCAGGAGTCCTGTTGGAATCCACCACACACGAGCGTCAGGGTTAGTGTTCTCAAAACCGAGCGCGTTCAGACATGGATGAGCGATGGCATCCCAGAGCCATTGTAGCATTGACGATAAAGAAGCCGATGAACGAGATAACCGCAGATCGCGGACTTGTTTCCGGACGTCTTTTAGTGTCAAGGCCGGTAATTCCAACACCCGAATGCGATCACGCTCGACCAGAAACGCGTCACAGCGGTAAGAGCTCAGATTAACGACAATGATGGGATCTGGGTTCGCCGCAGCCATAAGCTCATCTGCGGCGGGCGGAAGAAGAAAGCTGGCGAATCCAGGTTGGGCGCGAATCTTTGTAACAAGTTCACTTAGCCTCTGGTCCGCTTCACGACGTCGTCTTGCGCTGGATTCCCACGATGATTCGGTCGAAGTAGAACTTGAAGACTGTGAAGTGTCTTCTGGCGAGTCCAGTTCGTCTCGGATGGATATAAATTCGTCCGCTAAAATAGGGTGCGCTCGCTTCACGTCAGAAATATCTCCGCGCATATCCAACAGTAGACCAGCAATGACACCACGTCCGAGTTCAAGAAGCCGTAGAGCATGATAAACGTCCCCTCCCGCGTTTAGAAGAGTTGCGGCCGCGGCTGAACTTAATCCAGCGAAATCTGCAAGCATATGCTGCTTGTCGGTGTGGTTTAACGACCGTGGGCTTACGGTGGGAAGCAGGGTTACGGCTTCTTGCAGCAGCTGACTGGATTTTTCCCATTCTGAGTGAGACGCAAGAATGAGAGCGGCGTTACGGGCCAATTGTATACGCATGGATGGAGGCGCTGTACAGCAATTCCAACCTTCCTGGTACGACGAAAGGACACGGTCAAAGTCGTCCATTAAACCTGTCCGTTCAAATCGGCTGTTGAGCCTGTTTCCGAGGTTGTTCAACCGGCCAGCTCGATCGGGATGGTCCAGAGGGGTGGCATCTACAGCCATGGTCGAAATCTCGACGGCACGGTTGAGGTCGTCCATCGACCCAGTCCGTTCGAATCGCCTGCCAAAACAGTTCCCGAGGTTGTTCAACCAGCCAGCTCGATGGGGATGGTCTTGAGGGGTGGCATCTACAGCCATGCTCGCAACATCGACGGCACGATTGAGGTCTTCCATCGAGCCGGTCCTTTCGAATCGGCTGCCAAGCCAGTTTCCGAGGTTGCTCAGCAGGAGTCCTCGATTGGGGTGGTCTTGAGGGGTGGCATCTACAGCCATGCTCGCAACATCGACGGCACGATTGAGGTCATCCATGGAGCCGGTCCGTTCGAATCGCCTGCCGAGCCGGAGTCCGAGGTTGCTCAACGTGGCAGCTCGATCGGGGTGATCTTGAGGGGTGGCATCTACAGCCATGCTCGCAACATCGACGGCACGATTGAGGTCATCCATGGAGCCGGTCCGATCGAATCGCCTGCCAAGCCAGTTTCCGAGGTTGCTCAACCGGCCAGCTCGATCGGGATGGTCTTGAAGAGTGGCATCTACAGCCATGCTCGCAACTTCGACAGCATGATTGAGGTCGTCCATCGAGCCGGTCCGTTCGAATCGCCTGCCAAGTCTGTTTCCGAGGTTATTCAACAGGAGTCCTCGATCGGGATGGTCCAGAGGGGTGGCATCTACAGCCATTGTCGCAAAGTCGACGGCACGATTGAGGTCGTCCATCGACCCAGTCCGTTCGAATCGCCTGCCAAAACAGTTTCCGAGGTTGTTCAACCGGCCAGCTCGATCGGGATGGTCTTCAGGAGTGGCATCTACAGCCATGGTCGCAACGTCGACGGCACGATTGAGGTCTTCCATCGAGCCGGTCCTTTCGAATCGGCTGCGAAGCCAGTTTCCGTGGTTGCTCAACCGGCGTGCTCGATTGGGGTGGTCTTGAGGGGTGGCATCGACAGCCATGCTCGCAACGTCGACGGCATGATTGAGGTCATCCATCGAGCCAGTCCGCTCGAATCGGCTGCCAAGCCTGTTTCCGAGATTGCTCAACCGGCCAGCTCGATCGGGATGGTCCAGAGGAGTAGCATCTACAGCCATTGTCGAAAAGTCGACGGCACGATTGAGGTCATCAATCGAGCCAGTCCGATCGAATCGCCTGCCAAGCCAGTTTCCGAGGTTGCTCAACTGACCAGCTCGATCGGTTTGGTCCAGAGGGGTGGCATCTACAGCCATGGTCGCAACGTTGACGGCACGATTGAGGTCATCCATCGAGCCAGTCCGGTCGAATCGCCTGCCAAGCCAGTTTCCGAGGTTGTTCAACCAGCCAGCTCGATGGGGATGGTCTTGAGGGGTGGCATCTACAGCTATGCTCGCAACATCGACGGCACGATTGAGGTCATCCATCGACCCAGTCCGTTCGAATCGCCTGCCAAGCCAGTTTCCGAGGTTGCTCAACAGGAGTCCTCGATTGGGGTGGTCTCGAAGGGTGGTATCTACAGCTATGCTCGCAACGTCGACGGCACGATCGAGATCATCCATCGAGCCAGTCCGGTCGAATCGCCTGCCAAGCCTGTTTCCGAGGTTGTTCAACCGGCCAGCTCGATCGGGATGGTCCAGAGGGGTGGCATCTACAGCCATGGTCGCAACGTCAACGGCACGATTGAGGTCGTCCATCGAGCCGGTCTGATCGAATCGCCTGCCAAGCCTGTTTCCGAGGTTGCTCAACTGATCCGCTCGATGGGGATGGTCTTGAGGGGTGGCATCTACAGCCATGGTCGTAATTTCGACGGCTCGATCAAGGTCATCCATCGACCCAGTTCTGTCGAATCGCCTGCCGAGCCAGGTTCCGAGATTGGTCAGCAAGGCAGCTCGAATGGGATGGTCTTGAGGGGTGGAATCTACAGCCATGTTCGCTACGTCGACGGCACGATTGAGGTCGTCCATCGACCCAGTCCGCTCAAACCGCCTATTGAGCCAAAGTCCGAGGTTGCTCAACCAACCAGCTCGATCGGGATGGTCTTGAGGGGTGGCATCCAGAGCCATGCTCACAACTTCGGCGGCACGATTGATGTCGTCCATCGAATCAGTCCGCTTGAATCGGCTGTCGAGCCAGATTACGAGGACTTTCAACCGGCCAGCTCGATCGGGATGGTTCTCAGGAGTGGCACGTACAGCCATGCTCGCCATGTCGACGATGCGATTGAGGTCATCCATCGAACCAGTCCGCTCGCATCGCATGCCGAGCCAAGCTCTGAGATTGTTCGACCGGCCAGCGCGATCGGGGTGGTCTGGAAGAGTGGCATCTGCAGCCATGCTCGAAACGTCGTTGGCACGACTGAGATCGTCCATCGAGCCAATCCGCCTGAATCGGCTACCGCGCCACCGTCCACGATTGCTCAAATCGATAGCTCGATCGGTATGGTTTTGAGGGGTGGCTTCTACAGCCTGGCTCGCGACGTCGACGGCACAATTGAGATCGTCCGCCGAACCAATCCGTCGGAATCGGCTACCGCGCCACCCTCCGAGGCTGCTCAAATCGATAGCCCGATCGGGACGACCTTCAGAGGTGGCTTCTACAGTCATACTCCCAGTCTCGCCAGCACGGTTGAGTTCATCAATCTCTTTGTGGCCAATCGTAGGGAAGGTGCTTCGAAACATGGGTATTTCTCAGCTATTTAAAATATTATGATTTGTAGGGATCGGAAAAGGCTATTTAGAACCAAAAATATCCTTAGGGACGAAAGAGCAAGCTTTTCCACACGTGGCACCAGCCTGTACAAGTCACTAATATATGCATATGCTTGTACGACATTGTTGATTACACAATCATGCAGAATGGACGTAGTCGGTGCACATGGCCTCATTTGCTCATGCAAGTAACGGCTATAGTAAAATCATAATCACTTTTGATACATCGCTATCGAGGACAAGAACTTGAAACCTTCCACTCATCGTGGTAACGCGATGCGGTAGACCAGGCCTGCCGCTGCAAGACAGTGAAGATTTTATAACAGTGGAAACGGAGAACGCTGATCCCTAGCAGGTAATGTGGGCGGACCGCGACCAAGCGATCAACCCTCGAGATTGCAGCTAGGAACCCAGGAGGGAAAAAAACGCTCACCCCTGCACGAATACGATAACTTACGACGTCCGATGGCCCGTCCATTAGGCAGAAGGCGCCATGCCTTGTTCAGCCAGAACAAAGAGCATGATGAGCATCATGTAGCATATGAGACTAACGGTGACCAACGAGGCCGTGATGAACATGTTGACTGGCCTCGCTCGGCTGCCCAGGACGTCTCCAGACGGCGTCGCCATGATGCAGAGCCTGACGAATTGAGCCTGTGCTGCTTTAGTTGTTTGGTTGCATAAGGATCACATGGAGACGATGCTGACAATACCAGACATCATCATTATAAGCTGCACATGGCTCCACGTGTATTCTTGGCAAGGACAAGAGAGGCTGGAAGCTGAAAAAGCCATATGCAAACCGAACATTTCCCATCGTCCAGGGGACAGGCGTACTGTGAATCAAGCCCAGCATTCTGATTTGATACCTGGTTGCTAAACGGTAGTCAAGGGCCGGCACTACGACAGCCACAGCACCAGATTTGGAGAAGCTGGGAGGCATGGCAATGCACCTCGAGGGCCACTACGCCGCGCCACCAAGGCCAGACCAGAGTCTGGACCCCAAGGCGCACAGGCCGCCCGGAATCTCCCGTAGGTTCTCCCCCACTACATGTAGGCTGAATCCTTCCCTCCACTGATTACATGTGAACTGAACACGGAACGATGGAGTCTTCTCCAAGGAGGACAAACGCAGTGGTCCATTATGAACGGAATCATCGGGCTGAGATTAGCGGATGCCGGCGCAGCTCTGCTCCGAGTCCAAGAGAAATACGGATTCAGGAGTCGCATTGCTTCCCAGACTCTGACACGACGGAGAGATAGAGCTGAACCAACAGGGGCGGGGGATTGATTTGGGACCCTGCGACTAGGGATCCTAAGAGACTATTCCAAATATGCTCTAGACTTGGTAGGGAAATAAAAATAGGCACGTATACTGATGTGTTCTGCATAATTGTAATACTATTGAAGAAGCAGAGACACTGCTGATCTTTGCAATCGTTGGGTGGAGCTTGGAGTTGGCATGCAAAGTGCTAAATTGCGGCTTCTCATTATATGGCGATGGCAAACCGAGAGCTCGATTGGGATGGTCGTGAGGGGTGACATACAGCCATGCTCGAAACCTCGACGGCATGATTGAGGTCGTCTATCGAGCCAGTCCGCTCGAATCGCCTACCGGGGTGAGCCAAAGCGAATCCCCTTAAAGTGTCGGCGGGCACGAGTATGTGGAGGAGCCGGCTGAGATTCTGATCCTCTTCCGCCAACGAAAGGATTGACGCGCATCGTCAAGCCCAGCAACAAAATTAGAGAACTTTTCTAACGTACCCCACTGCGTCGTGCAACGCACCACGTCATGCAACAGATTGCCCGACCGTCAAGCCAGAGCGAAAATTAATCCTGCAACCAACACAACCCTTTAAAATATTATGAAACATTACAATTGTATGAAACAATGTATAGAGAATCTATCTATATGATGGATTTCTTAGGAAATACGAGCAGGCGGTCTTGTGGTCCGCCCAGACCTGAGAGACTGAGAAACCGGCCTCCATACTTCCCTGCGCTTCCGTCGAACGGGAGGTATGTCTTTTGCCCCTAAAGTTCCAGGACTGTAGTCTTGAGCCACTGAGATTAAAGAATCAATCTTTACCTTTTCTTTCTCCGAGATGTTGCGTGGTTGAATACCCGTCGCGCAAGCCCGCTTCAAACGCCCCTCGTTTTTTCTCACCACTACCATGTCTTTTGTGTCCTCTTACACCAAGCTTTGACGTAACAGCTACCTCAAACTTGACTTCCCGAATAGCCTGGCGTTCAGCTTTGCGTGCAGACCTCTCTGCCTTTAGTTTTGCTGCAGCTTCCAGTTTCTGAGCTCGCTTTGTCTCGCACTCCGCGGCTCGCTTTGTCTTCTCTCGAGATCGCTGCTTTTGCAAGGCCTGACGCAATGCAGCCCGCTATTTTTTCTTCAAGAAGATTAGTGTAGGAAGACCAAGCGAGGGGACAGACATAGGAAAGGTGGCCTGCTGGCCCGCATTCTCACGCCTGATGGCGTGGGCAGATCTGTTGGAAGAAGCTTGTCTTCTCCATCAGCTTGAGGAATTTCTCGTATTTCAGGCCTATTGCACTGTTGATTGCCTGGCCCGCTGAAGGTGTGAGCTTCATACGGCGTACCGGGTCGATCTTTCGGCAGTAGAAGATGTGATCGGGTGCTTTGCGGCGCACACATGAGCATACCAAGAGGGCATCTGGGTGATTGAAGCGCTCGTGGTATTGAGCGAAGTCGCCGTGCTTGCTTCTCGCCGCAAGGAGATGATGCAGTCGTTCTCGGGGCACCCCCACCAGCTCTTTCGGACACTTGGTCGTGGTTTTTAGTTTCAGGGCACGGTACGAGTCCGGCATCTCGGCCTGCCACCAGGCCTCAAAGCGGCTTGCGGCATCCGCCTTTGCCTTCCGCCGCAGGTATGCCAAGGTAGTGATGTCCATGGTCGGGTCCGGTAACGTGGCGCCTGCTTTGGCTAGCTCGTCGGCTCTGTCGTTGCCTGGAATATCCGCATGCCCAGGGACCCAGCGCACGTGCGTATCGCCGTGTTCTCTGGCCAATGCCACAAAGGTCATTGCTTCGTGCTGCGAGGAACTTCCAGAGTCCCCCATGATCGCTCTAGCTGCTGACGTGTTGTCTAAGCAAACGTGAATTCGTCTCGCAGGCAGCTTCAGTGCCTCTTTCAGTCCCTCTAGGGCGCCGATGATTTCACCGTCGTACACTTCTCCGTGGGTGATGCGTCCTGCACCTACTGTTATTTCCTTGCCTCCGCGATGTACGGTAAAGCCATAGCCCGTTTGGCCAGGCACTGCAGGTGAGCTCGTAGTCTGCGAGCCGTCTGAGTATACTATGATCTCGTCAGTATCTTCAGCGCGCTTCAACCAATCTCGAAAGGCCTGGGCTCCTTCTGCTTTGGGCATGCCGCCCGTTGGGTCCATAGACGGGGGTTGCGGTCGCGGTAGTGGCGGCGGCGGCTCTAGCCTCGGCGTCTGCGCAAGCAGACGCCAGAGCCTAGAGCAGAACTTCTGCTTCCAAGCTAGATTGTCGTTGAAATCCATTACATACGTGATAGGATAGATGGCGATTGGCGCTATCGCGGTGAGAGGAAGGAAAATTTACAGTGGATATTGCTGACTCAGCAGGGACCCGTGGGCTGTACGGACCCGTGGCTCTATCGGACCCGTGGCTCTATTGGGGCCCTATCCAGCCTAACACGATAATATATCGTATCCAGACTCTCGAACGTAGTCTAAGAAGCCAGAAGGCAGTAACCAGAGGCGAGCGCTATAGTGTAGATCCAGCCAAGTTTGGGTCCCTTGTTTTCCCCCTTCCCGTTGCGAGCCCGAGCATAAGTTAATACTGAGGCGTTGGACCGTTACGCATGCATTGTAATTTCGGGGATGTCCTCAGCTGCAAGCAAATTTTAACATATTTCACGTTTTGACGCCGACGTCCAGTCGCTTCCCTCCCAGTCCGCCGCGCCGATTTCACCACTTGTTCCAATCCTCATCTTCGGGCGAAAATACAAATTCTTATCAGTCGCCCGAGCTGCATCGCCACGACGCAGAGCAAGGGCTGAAACCTTGGTTCGAATCCCGCAAGTCGACTTCTGCGGAGCGAGCAAGGTGTACACTGGCTACCGATGTGACCGAGATCAGGTTCGTGCAGGCGGCTATGGTGAGCGAGGAGGTGTGATGAGACATGGGCCGCCCAATGATGATGCGTCGTCTAGGTCGACTTGGATGTAAGGCTGGCTGGGAAAGATCGGTCTCCATGTACTTCGTATATCATATCACTTGCATAAAGAAAAGAAAACACGATCAAGCCAAAGATGGGCGAAGTACCAGGCTTTGAGCACTGTGTATCTGTTATTCCGGATATAGCTGCCTCAAGTTCCCAAGGGCTCTCTGAAGCAGGAGTCCGAGATAATCATCTTGAACAGCGTAACCAATCTGCGCCTATTGCTGTATGCCCGATGGGATTACAGACCTCTCTGGTCCCATCTCTCCGCTTGAAGAAGCCCGTAAGGTATCCTAGTACCCATCCTGTAGCTAACTGCCCTCGCTCGAACGTCCCATTTTGGGGAGCAGGCATTCAACCGAACTTTCTTCCTGATCATCGACACGTATTTTCCTGCTATCAAATCCCTTGGTCAGAGATGAAGATAATACAGCATTCGAAGGACGACTTCCGCGACGTTAACCTTGGAAACATTCTCGGCACGCGATTCGAGCACGCCGGTTTCATGGGCGATCTCGACCGCGCCGTCGAGGTTGCGGATATGGCAGTGGCTGCCACGCCTCAGGACCACCCCGATCGAGCTGCGCGGTGGAGCAACCTTGGGAACATTTTCGGCAGGCGATTCAAGCGCACCGGTTCCATGGACAATCTGGACCGCGCCGTCGAGGTTGCGGATATGGCAGTGGCTGCCACGCCTCAGGACCACCCCGATCGAGCTGCGCGGTTGAACAACCTTGGAATCTGGCTCGGCATACGATTCGAGCGCACCGGTTCCATGGACGATATGGACCGCGCCGTCGAGGTTGCAGATATGGCAGTGGCTGCCACGCCTCAGGACCACCCCGATCGAGCTGCGATGCTGAACAACCTTGGATGCATTCTCGGCATGCGATTCAGGCGCACCGGTTCCATGGACGATCTCGACCGCGCCGTCGAGGTTGCGGATATGGCAGTGGCTGCCACGCCTCAGGACCACCCCGATCGAGCTGCGCGGTTGAACAACCTTGGAATCTGGCTCGGCATACGATTCGAGCGCACCGGTTCCATGGACGATATGGACCGCGCCGTCGAGGTTGCAGATATGGCAGTGGCTGCCACGCCTCAGGACCACCCCGATCGAGCTGCGCGGTTGAACAACCTTGGAATCTGGCTCGGCATACGATTCGAGCGCACCGGTTCCATGGACGATATGGACCGCGCCGTCGAGGTTGCAGATATGGCAGTGGCTGCCACGCCTCAGGACCACCCCGATCGAGCTGCGCGGTTGAACAACCTTGGAAACTGGCTCGGCATGCGATTCGAGCGCACCGGTTCCATGGACAATCTGCACCGCGCCGTCGAGGTTGCGGATATGGCAGTCCGCGCCGTCGAGGTTGTGGATATGGCAGTGGCTGCCACGCCTCAGGACCACCCCGATCGAGCTGCCATGTTGAACAACCTTGGATCCATTCTCGGCAGGCGATTCAGGCGCACCGGTTCCATGGACGATCTGGACCGCGCCGTCGAGGTTGTGGATATGGCAGTGGCTGCCACGCCTCAGGACCACCCCGATCGAGCTGCCATGTTGAACAACCTTGGATCCATTCTCGGCAGGCGATTCAGGCGCACCGGTTCCATGGACGATCTGGACCGCGCCGTCGAGGTTGTGGATATGGCAGTGGCTGCCACGCCTCAGGACCACCCCGATCGAGCTGCCATGTTGAACAACCTTGGATCCATTCTCGGCAGGCGATTCAGGCGCACCGGTTCCATGGACGATCTGGACCGCGCCGTCGAGGTTGTGGATATGGCAGTGGCTGCCACGCCTCAGGACCACCCCGATCGAGCTGCCATGTTGAACAACCTTGGATCCATTCTCGGCAGGCGATTCAGGCGCACCGGTTCCATGGACGATCTGGACCGCGCCGTCGAGGTTGCGGATATGGCAGTGGCTGCCACGCCTCAGGACCACCCCGATCGAGCTGGGCAGTTGAACAACCTTGGATACATTCTCGGCATGCGATTCGAGCGCACCGGTTCCATTAACGACCTCGACCGCGCCCTCTCCTC
>KQ030652.1:0-43595 GCA_000956045.1 Hirsutella minnesotensis 3608
TTAATTAGCTTAAATTAGTTAATTCTTTAGCGCTATATAAACTTTTACTCTCGTTTACTTATCTATATATACTTAATTAAATACTATTTACCTAGCTAGGCTTTTTTTATATTTTTTCTAAGTATTTTTAGGTTTTTAGTATTATTTCCTTTTCTTTACTTAATTCTTAATTTCTCCGCTCCTTACGTTTTAACTCTCTCTTATATACCTAAGTGCCTTAGTTCTCTTCTTCTTATAACTCTCTCTCTCTCTTTATATATTTATCTCGGATTTTTAGCTTTTAAGGCGTTAGCCCTTTTCCCGCTAAACTATTATAACGCAAGCTAGCCATTTAACTATAACCTTAGTATAACCCCTTAGTTAGTATTAGTTTAAGTAGCTAGTATTACATATCGAAGGTCTAGGCTATATATAAATATATAAGGGATAAGACTATATTATCTAGACTTCTATACTTACTTTAACGCTTATTATACCCTCTCTCTTATATAGCTTATAAAGCTATTTAATAACTATTATTATAACTATTAATATAACTAAATAAGACGCTTATAGGCATTATATAAAGGTAACTACCTAACCTTTAAGTTACTCTTTAGTTTTAAAAACTAAAGACTATTAGGATAACTATATTAATCTATTAATATACCTATAATAATAGCTTATAAGAACTATAGGATAGTAACTATATAACCTCTAAGTTATACTTTAATTTATAATACGGATAATATAGCTAAGGAGGAATCTAGTTAGTAAGGAAAGGGGGTATTTCTATTAAGGAAGATTATATATATAAGGAGGCTTTTCCTCCCTCTCTTCCCTCTTCTCTTTCCTTCCTCTCTAGCTGAAATTACTACTTTTATAATATATATAGCGTACCTTTAAATATAGCTTATTTTTTAGAGCTTAGCTCTAGCCCTACCTTTACCCTTAGTTATCTAAGCTTAGCCTAGCCGGCTTAGTATTTCTAAGGATTAAGTAGTAAGCTTATATAGACCCTTTTTACTAAGTAATATCCTCTACGACTACGGATAAACAACGTACCCTAGTATAGCCTCTGCTATCTATAGTACCTACGAAGTAATTATACGTTTATTCGGCTAGATATTAGTTATTCCGTAATATCTATCCTGCCTATAATAGCCCACCCAAATAGGCTATTTTTCTGCCCTTTAATATATCTTTTACTATGACTTGCTTTAATAAAAAGCTAGAGACTATTAAAATAACTATATTGATTTATCGATATAACTATATTATAAACTTATAGGAACTATAGGATAATAACTATATAACATATAAGTTATTCCTTAATTTATAATATAGCCGAATAGGGGTTTAGTTAGTAAGGAAAGGGCGTATTCTTATTAAGGAGGATTATATGTATAAGGAAGCTTTTCCTCCCTCTCTTCCTCCCTTTTTTTCTTTCCTCTCTAGCTTAAATTACTACTATAATATACTATATAGCCTATCTATAAATATAGCCTATTTCTAAAGCCTAGCTCTAGCCCTACCTTTAGCCTTAGGTATCTAAGCTTAGCCTAGCTAGCTTAGTATTACTAGGGATTAAGTAGTAACACTATATAGACTCCTCTTGCTAAGTAATACCCTCTATAACTACGGATAAATAATATACCTTATAATAGCCTAGCTATTCGAGGTATTTATAAAGTAACTATATGTCTATTTAGCTAGATATTAGTTACTCCGTAATACTAACCTTAAAAAAACTAAAATTACTATTTATACTTAATATGTTTTAGATATTATAAATATATAATATAAGGCTATATAAATTTACTTTATAAAATATTTGTTAATATAAGTATAAAAATAGCTATATAAAGCAAAGAATAACTTTAAAGTATTTTTATACTATTTTCTATACAATTTTATTTTTAATGTTTAATAATTTTCTATATAGTTTATAAAATAGGTATAATTTATTAGTTAATTTTCTTTTATAAATAAAGTATTTATTTCTTTCTATCAATTCGGGCTTTACCTAATATAGCTTAGTACGGATACTAGGCTCGTTTTTATTAAGAGTATATTTTTCTTAGATTGCTAAAATAAACACGTGCTCGGAACTTTTGGTCACCCACTGTACATATCTTAGTCACATATGTGAGTGACAAACGAGTAAATGCCAACCTAATCTGACCGCTGTCTATAAAACTGATACACCCATCAGACCCCGGAACATACCATTCTTAAGCACACGTCCTCTTCGCTTCCAGCCTTTTTGCTCAACAACCTTGGTTACCATTACCGTTGCCAATCTAGAGCTTCTTGTTGGCGAACCCGACAATGCCTCGTTCGTAATTAAACACGACAAACTGCGCCTTAAGCGCTACAGCCCCGAACACAGCAAAAGGGATGCCGCTAGCCGATTGGATGCCACCGTGACAGTACGTGTCGTCAATTGGTCCGTATTTTATATACTCGCCGGGGACCCGGCCTCGATGAGGCCCAATGCCAAAGGTAAAGTCGGGTATATCTGCGTTACATGGGAAGACCATTACTCCCATTTTAACATCGAAGGCCGCGTCGGGGATCTGGCTATAATAGGCCGATACAATATCATCTGGAAGTAGAAGTAACGAGGTTCCCGTGTCAATAATAGCGTTCCATACGCGCTTCTTAAAATCCCCGCCCCCGCCTTTGCCGATCGTATACCCTCCTATCGTGACTTCCCAGAAGGGCGAAGAAGAGTTTATAGCTGCATACTGAATCTCGCCCGTATACTCAGACCTATTAATAAATCCAAAGTTATAATTTCCAGGTCCTCTATTGCGTAAGTTAGCCGTGAATACGGGCTTCTCTAGTTGAGCCCGGACATTATCGATATAGGTTTTTCCCTGCGTTGGTCTAATTGCGTTTCCCCGACTATTAGCCATCCCTAGGATGCCTGACGTAAAGTTATTATTGCTGATATGGGGTGATACAGTAATGGCCGCCTGGACTGTCTGCTGGTCTACAAAGGTAGTGCCGAGAGCAACTCTATCCTTATAGACGATCCCAGAAGCGCTATCGCCGTCTCCGTACTCAATCTGCCAGCTCTGATGGGATTGCAGCTTACTCGTTGACGAGTTTTCGGGATGATATAACGCCTGCCCATGGATAAACTGTCTGTTAGTTTCTGAAGAAAACGTCCACCTAGGAGATATTAGCGGTAGGCGAAATGGATGACTGCAGAGTCCTACAGATCGGCAGTCCCAGTGTCCAAGTTCAATGGAATCGTCTGCGGCGGCGTGCCAATGTCAACGGGGACTGCAAACTCGGAGTCAAACTTTGGCGGTGCATGAGTCTTTACTGATCCCTTTTGCGCAGTATTGTCTGCCCATCATCAGTAAAAGCTCCAGCCTTGCTACATAATACACTCACTCGAATACAGCGTCGTAGAAGTATACTTGGATTTAAGACTCGGATTGATCTTCAATGCTCTGGAGAGCGGGGGCGGCAATGAGCTTCCATACTTGAGATGGGTCCTGAGGAAGGCTGCCGGTATATTATGGCCCTTGAAATGCTTATTGTGTATCTCATTGAGCTTGAACCGCTTCTTCCCCGGCACTCTCGACACCGATGCCTCTTGATTCGAGAGGACACAGTCGGCCAGGCACGCAATGGCAATGGCGACTAGCGTTGGCTTCATGATGGTTAAGCCCGATGCCTCGGTCACACAATCTGGAGCGACTGACGTTGAGTACAGACTAGGCCCCGCAACAAATGCCGCGAAATAGGCAAGGGCAACGAGTAACAGGCCCCTGAAGGACCGTAGATACGAACGGAATTAATACCTTCATGCTTAGCCTCGTCGTTGTCTTTCCGACGCGCCCAAGACTGGGGATGGTAAACGATGAGGACCGTGTTGGAACGCTGCAACAAATTGTGGCGGGAAGGACGAGGAATGAAGCAGCAGTGAGCGAGTGCGAAAAGATGTCTCCAGCCGAGAAGCCAACAGCCTTTATTGTCCGCACCTGCGGACTAGAAATTAATCAGAGAATGACCTATTGATGCTTGTCTACCTGGCTATAGAAGATGATGATGACCGAGTTTCATATAAACTCAGCTGATGGAGTCGACGGGTAATACCATGGTATTGAGATCTTCTCAAACCATGCCGGGTCTTGGCGGTATACACCATACGGTTGGAAGGAGCCTACGTGTGAAACACCAAGCCACTCTGGGCTAGGCCTGACAATGGATCACGAACCTTGTGGGGGACCTACAGAGGGCGCCTCTGTCAGCCCTACGTAACTAGACCCTCCTGATATATGTCAACAGGCCTGTAAAGGGGGTGAAGGCTAGGATTAGAAGGTATTTAGAGGTTATAATACTTATAAAGAACGAAGGTATCCTATATAGCTAGACTAAACGGGTTTTATATATTTTTATTACTTAATTTATATATACTATTAACTTTATACTTCCCATTAAAATAATTTATACTAACTAATAATAATTACAAGCCTAGTTTAATGCTATAATCTTAGTATATTTAACTTTAGTTTTAATAGGGATAATTATAATTACCTTAGGACTATATTTTCACTTTAGGGTAAAATCTAATTTTATTAAAAGAGGTAATATACCTAACTTTTACTAAGAATAATAGTATATTAAAGGTAGGATAATAGTGCGTAAGTAAAGATATAATTAGTTATTAATATAACCTAAAACAAGATAACGTAAAGTATATACTACCTACTTATTATTATTAGAGTTTAATATTATATTAATATACAGAGAAAATAAGTAAATAAAGCTAAAGTAAAGCGAGTATAACTATTAAAAAGAAACTTATAAAATTATTAATAGTTTAATACTAAATACTACTCTTTAAGATATCTAAAGGATAGTTTAATAGCTATTATACGCTAAAAGAAAGCGTTTAAGAATTAAACATAATTACTCTTATGTTAAAACAGGTCACATCGAAAGATATAGCGTAGGGTAGGTGGGTTACAAGATAGGAAAACGTCCGAGGATTATTATGGTATAGGGTATGCAGTGACTGGATAAATAATCGGGCAGAAATATATAATTAAATTACTTAGTTCTATTTGTGGAAACCTAGGAGAATCGGCCGCCTTTTATAGACAAACCGGCAGCAAGGGGGTAACAAATTAACTTATAAGTAAGCTTATATTATAGCGCTAAAATAGTTTATTACGTTGTAGACTTCCCGTCTAGATTAGAATCTTAATTATAAAGTTATGTATAATAGAAGGTAGCGAGTTACTAGAAGATTCCGGGTAGCAAACTATTACGGAATAACTAATATCTAGCTGAATAGATATATAGTTACTTTATAAGTACTATAAGATAGCTAGGCTATAATAGGGTATATTATTTTATTTATAATCGTAGAGAGTATTACTTAGTAAGAGGGATTTATATAGTTTTTATACTTAATTCCTAGAAATACTAAGCTAGCTAGCTAAGCTTAGATAGCTATATATATACGTAGGGCTAGAGCTAGGCTCTAGATTAAGCTATATCACTAGGTAGCTAAGCTATATAGTATATAATAATATTAATTTAAGCTAGAGAGGAAGGAAAGAGAAATAAAATAAGTATAAGGTCTTTAACCTAGTAGGAGCTTAGGCTTACCTAAGGTTATTACGTAGCTTAGTACGCGGGTAGTACCCCCTTAATTTCGGAGCTATATATATAGGATAGCTCTCCTCCTTATAAATTAATATATTTATACTACGGATTATACTTATACCCCTTTAAGCTTTTCTAAGCCCGTAATAATTTAATCTATCCCTTTTTATTAAGTAAGTAGTTATTAATACAGGTTATAGTAGAAGATATAGTATAGGGTAGGTTAATATAGTATAGGGTAGGTTAATATAGTAGAGGGTAGGCTAATAGCTAGATAGCCTAATTTTCAAGGTTTATTATAATATATAGTATATAAATATTAGATTAAGATTAAGGGAGAAAAGTATAATTATGCTTATTTGTTAAAAAACAACTTAAAAAGCCTTTATTATACGTATTTAATACGTATAGCTACTAGCTATAAGCCGGTAACTAACCTAACTACTATAACGCCTACTAGCTATTTAACTATAACCTTGGTATAACCCCTTGGCTAGTATCGGCTTAAGCGGCTAGTATTAAATATCAAAGGTCTAGGCTATATACGGGTATATAAGAGATAGGACTATATTATCCGGACTTTTATACCTACTTTAATACTTATTATACCCTCTCTCTTATATAGCCTATAAAGCTATTTATTAACTATCGATATAACTATCGATATAACTAAATTAGAGGCTTATAGGAATTATAGGAAGGTAATTACTTAACTTCTAAGTTACTCTTTAATTTAGGAAGCTAAAGACTATTAAGATAACTATAGTAAACTATCGATATAGCTATAATAATAGCTTATTAAAATTATAGGAGAATTATTAGATAACCTCTAAGTTATACTTTAAATTATAATACGGATAATATAGCTAAGGAGGGGTCTAGTTAGTAAGGAAAGGGGGTATTCCTATTAAGGAAGATTATATATATAAGGAAGCTTTTCCTCCCTCTTATCCCTCTTCTATTTCCTTTCTCTCTAGCTTAAATTAATACTATAACTATAATACTACTATATAGCCTACCTTTAAATATAGCTTATTTTTTAAAGCCTAGCTCTAGCCCTGCTTTTACCCTTAGTTATCTAAGCTTAGCCTAGCTAGCTTAGTATTACTAAGGATTAAGTAAGACTATATAGATTCCTCTTGCTAAGTAATACCTTCTTTAACTACGGATAAACAATATGCCTTTAATAGCCTAGCTATTTAAGGTATTTATAAAGTAATTATACATCTATTTAGCTAGATATTAGTTATTCTATAACAACTACTCCTATTAATACTATTAACCTTACTAATAATAATAATATAGCCTAGCGCTTATTTACCCTTTATACTTTACTTTAACTAGTAATTACGCTATTTACTATTTTTAAGCTATAAACTAATTCTAAATAAAACTTAATATTATTACTACTAACTGCCTAACTAATATTACCTTAGTTAATAGCTTTACCTTATAATCTTTCCTTACTAACCTATTACTTATTACTAATAAAGTTAATAACGGGCTTATTTACTATAGTATTTATACTAAATAGGGAATTATAGTTATAAATAGTAAAGTAACTAGCTAAATTCTAGCTAAATACTACTTTTAAGCGCGGAGTATCTAGCCTAGCTAAAATATTACCTTATTAGTAGCTATATACACGCTAAGCTTTAGCCGGGATTTATTAGTATAACTAACTACGCGGTTTATATTTTTAATACTATAGCTAATAATACTCGCGATTTCCTTAGCTACTTTACTAATATACCCCTAGGTAATACTTTAAAAGCCCGAGAGTTGGTTTATAACGTTATAATAATATATAACGAGGGATAATAAAATATCTTAGTCGAAAACCTACTACCTTACCTTAATAACGCTAATATCTAGCCTTACTTATATACTTTACTTATTACTTATTAAGTCTTTAACTAAGATAAAGCTTAAGCGGTTAAAATATACTACTTTACTAGTAATAATAAGAGCGCTAGCGTTATAGGTAGCGAGGCTATATATATATATAAGTAAGAAGAGTATAGCTACTTACCCGCCCCTCGGAGTAATACTATTAACGGGAATATAAGTAGAATATAAAAAGTAATTAGGATATAAGTATACCTAGATAGTAAGTATATAATCTATAGACGAAAAAGGTATAGAGAATAAGTACGTTTAGGATATATATAAGCTTAGATAAATAGTATATAATTACTAAAAGGAAAAGAAAACTAAAGGATAAAGATACTTTAAATACTTATATTTAAGTATACTATTTAATTTATAAAAAAAGGAAAGGATAAGTAGTTTAAAGAATTAAAATATACTAATTAAAAAACTCTTAATTATAAGTATAATACCTTATTTATTATTAAAGCAGGTTATAGTAGAAGGAATAGTATAGGGTAGGTAAATAGCTAAATAGCCTGAGTTTTAAGGTATATTATAGTATAGGGTATGCAAAGATTAGATTAGAATTAAGCGAGAAAAGTATAATTAAAATTATATATATCTATCTACTAATCTTAACTTCCTAAGGGGAAGCGTCCCTACTTATAGCTTAATATCTTAAGAACGAGAGGACTTTTTTAATTATAAAGACCCGTATATAAAAGCGCTAGAAAAACTCTTTATAAGGGAAATATTAAGTAAAGGTCTTATAGCTTAGTTATAGAGTTATTAACTACTTAGTAAATAAGGTTCGTAGTAGTAGCTATAACTAAGTACGCTACTACTTAACCTTATTATATAAATTTTTATAGTAGAGTTTTTAAGCTTTAATTTTAAGCCCCTAGACTTACTTTTCCTAAATAGGAAATATATATAAAATATAGAGTAATATATGCTAACTCTTCCTAGATATATATTAGCCCTAATATATAACCCTAACCCTAAGAAGGTTAGTATTATAGGTTAAAAAGACGGTTTAATAGAATAAGGATAGATAGATAATTTAAAAGAATATTATCTATATAGGGTAGTCTTTTTCGAGGATTTTATAATATACTTACGTAAGGCTTTTTTAGTAAGTATATATCTTAATAGCCTCCCTTAAAGGGTATATTTATATATCCTTTACTACTTTATATATATATAGGAGAAATCTTATATAGGGAAAAATTAAAAACACTTAGTATTAAATCGAGGAAAATTAAAAAACCTCTTTATTATAATAGGGAAAAACCCCTTATAAGGAGAATTTTAAAAAACCTTAGTAGAGGAAATGCTTTTAAAGTATTAAAAACCTCTAAGGAATATATATATTTTATATATTTTATATAGTTAAAGATAGCTAGTTTCGGAATTTATTAAATTCCTTAATACCTAGCTCCTTTATAAATATATTTATAATATTATCTTCGCTTCCGACGTAAAAAATTCGTATTTTATTTTCTCGAATATTTTAACTAGTACAAAAATAGGCTATATATATATACTTACTTCTTTTATAAAATTCGGGATTTCCTACTAATTTAATAGTAGCCTCGTTATCTATAAGAATAGTAGGTAAATTCGAGGGTAATTTTATAAATAGATTATCTATTATAAGTAAATATAGATTACTAAGATATTTAGCTTCTTTATTAGCCTTTTTAGGCCTATAAATTTAGCTTTATAAGTAGAAAGAGATATAGACTTTTGCTTAGAGTAAGCCTAACTTATAATATTATTATATATATATATAAATAATATCCGGAAAAGGATTTTCAATCCGTTAAGTTAGAAAGCTTAACTAGTATCCGAATAACCCTTTATATAATTATATTTATAAGGTGTATTATAATTATATACTATTTTATAGCTAGGAAATTTATTAAGATACTTCTAAATAGTATTTAATACTTTAAAGTACTATAAATCCGGTTTACTAGAAATTCCAGTAACGGAAATAATAAAATATAATATATCTAGTCTTATATATAGAGCTAAGTAAAGTAAACTACTTACTTCTTTTTAATATTATAGTATATTCTCTTTCGTAGCTTCCGTAGTAGCTTTTTATAATTTTATTCCTACTATAGTAGGTATATTTATAGTTCCTATTTTTTCTTTATTATATTCCTTTATTTTATTCTTAGTATAAATTTCTTAGGAAATTATTACTTATTTATTAGCTCGGTGTATAGTTATATTTAATCCTAGAAAGTCTTTTAATTCCCCTAAGAATTATAGCTTAAGAAAATTAAATACCTCTTTAAATAGAGTATTTATCCTTTCGTCTCTAGGCTTAGTAATAAAACGGTTATCTACGTAGATAGCTATAGCTATTTTTTCCTTTTTATTTATAAATATACCTTAGCTTATAAGTAGGGGAGAGAATCCTATCTTATATAATAACGAAGATAAATAATTATACTAAAGCTTTAGGCTTTATTAAAGCCTATATAATACTTTTCGTAGTTTTACTACTTTATTCTTAGATTTATAGTCTTCTAAGAATCTTTTAAAGTTATTATACTTATATTTAGAGCGGCTAGCCTATAATAAGAGGGAATAAACCCTAAGTCTGATAAATTAAGCACGAGATCATAATATATAGGACGAGAACGGCGGAGGTAGAATATAGTTAATTTAGAAGAGCTACTAAGGGGGGACGGCGCCTCCAGGCTAGGGCTCTAGCGCCCCGCTTACTCTTCGGCCCCCCCCCCCTCCTAGTAGTAAACGTTACTACGGTTATAATCTAACGTAAGACTACTAGCGTAGTAGCGTTAGTTTAGGGGCGGGCCTCGGGCGCGATAAGCGGGAGGGCTAAGGGAATAGTAGTAAGCGGGGGCGCGGGAGCGGCAGTAGCGGCCTAGCGTCGCGGCGTAGCTAGCCTATTAGTAGTACGCTAAGCGCGTAAAGCGCGTATAGCGGCCTAACTAAGCCGGCCGAGCTCGGTAGCGGGCTACTCGAGGTTAGTAAGAGGACCGAAATCGAGGTAATAGCAAAGGGAATATAAACCGTAGCTAGCGCGGCGGAGGTATTAGATAGAAAGTAGGCCGCTTCCTATATAGCTAAATCTATAATCTAGTAGCGTTAGTAGAGCGTATATAACGCGGGGGGTATAGTAATAACTTACTAGTTTATAGGGCCGATTTTTAGTAATATAAGCTATATAACGTAGACTAGTACTAACTATAAACCCGAAGTATTAATAAGGCGAGAACGAAGCGAAAGCGGACTAAACTTATTAATTAAGTCATAGTAACGGATAGCCGAGTTAGTATTAATACGCGATATATAAAAGGTATAAGGAATAAAGCGAGGGCGACCCGACTATAAGGCGAGTTAGTACTAATAACGAAGCGAGGACAACTTAACTTACTACCCTAATAATACTAGCGTCGCGCGGGCGTTTAGTATTAGCGGTAGTAAGCGTAAATATAGCGGGAGCGCGGCGAGAGTATAGTAAGAGCGTAGTAAAAGTATAATAATAGCGTAGCGCGAGTAAGTAGGTAGGTAAGTAGGAGGGCTAAGAAGGGTTAGCGAGATATACGCGAGGGGATATCGTACCGAGAGGGCTAAGAAGGGTTAGCGAGACGTACGCGAGGGGATACCATACCGCGGGAGACCCGCGTACGATAGCAAAGACTTACTAGTAGCGTTAGTAGCGGCCTCGGGGAGGGAAAGAGAGAAGGAAGGAAGGAAGGAAGGAATAGGGGGGAGGCCTTCCTTTTATAGTTAGGAAGGGGAGGCCTTAGGTAGTAACCGAATAAACGAGGCGGTAGTAACGATAGTAGTAAATCGTCGAGTTACGGCGAGAGCGCCGGACCTTCGATACGACGCTAGACCGCGATATTATCGCTCTAGCTTATAAAAAGTAGCGCTACGGGACTGAGCCGTCCGCGCGGCGAGGATATACTATAGTAGCGCCGTAGTATACCTAGCCTACGGGCCTAGATATCCCTAGGTAAGTAAATTCCCTAGGTAGGCCGACTAGCTAACCGTACTAGGCTAGCGTAAGAGCGTACCTATACTAAGAACGCTACGATAACGCCCCTTACGAGGCGCGAAGATAGAAAAGAGTAGGATATAGGTTTTTCTCCTAGTACGCGGGTTTCCTAAGTTAGTTTAGAATAGGAGTACTAAGGCTTTCTAAGCTAACTAGAGTAATAAATCTCTCTCTCTCTCTCTATACTTATATTTACTTTTATTATATAACTTCTTTAGGATAAAAGTTTCTAGACCTATAAGTAATATAATATATATATATATATCTATATCTATATAAATAAAAGCGTTTTTTATATTATATTATAGTATAAGGTAGCTTAGGGATATACTTATTAATAAAAGGATTCTTATAACTTCTAGCTTAGTAGTTATTATAAAGGTCTCTAGGTATTCTAGTCCTTCTATTTACTTATAACTTTATATAACCTAACGGGCTTTATATTTTAATATATTACTTTTATTATCTTTTTTTATTTTATATACTTAACGGCTTTTAAAGGCCTCCCTATCTCTTAGTAAGTAAGCTATTTCCTTAGTATTTTAATTTAATAATTCTAAGGCTTTTTCTTTTAAAGCCTTTTTTTAATTAGCCTTTTAAGAGCTATTTATAGCTTACTTATAAGTCTTAGGCTATATAGGATCTATTATAATATTAGCTAGAATTAATTCTATATTTTCGGAATTTATTATAGTATTAAAGTATAAGTATATACTATAGTCTTTATAGTCTTTATAAAATTTAGTTAGCTTTCTAGGTTTTTTAACTTAAATCTTCGGATTATTTACTCCTTTAGCTATAATTTATAGTATAGTTATATTATTTATATCTTTATTATCCGTCGAATAAAAATTAAATAAAGTTATATTCAAGGGAATTATAGGAGTATTAAAGTTAGAGAGATCTCCTTTTTCGACTTTCTTTTTATAATCTATAAATTTATTCTCGATTATTACTATATTTTATAAGGTAGTAACTCGTCTTTTATTAAAGTTATATATTTTATAGGTATTTTCGGAATATCCTATAATTATCCCCTTAAAAGCTTTAGTCTTTAGCTTATCTATAGGGGTTTTATTTTTATAGTATATTATACTTCTAAATAATTTTATTTTATTAAGGCCTTTATAAAATAGCTTTATTTCTTCCTTCTTTTCTAAAGGGGTTATCCCTTTTAATTTAGAATATAGAATACAGTTATATATATAAGTTAAAGCTAAAATAGCTTCTCCCTAAAGGTATTTAGGTAAATTTATAGTAAATAAAAAGCTTCTAGTTTTCTCTAGTATAGTCTTATTTATTCTCTTTATAGTACTATTAGGTTCCGGTATCCTAGGAGGGGAATTATTAAAAATAATCCCTTTTTATATATAATATTCCCTTATAGGGTATATAAATTCTTTAGTATTATCCGTAAAGACCTCTTTTATAGTTATTTTATCTAAGTTATTTTCGAGTACAGTTTTTATTTCTATAAATCTATCTAGGGCTTCTACCTTAGATTTTATAAGTCTTATTTCTAGATATTTAGTACTATAGTTTAGAAAGGATATAAATCCGGTATATTTATTATAACTAGGCGTTATAAGACCCTATATATCTATAGCTACTTTATCTAGATAACTATAATTCTTTTTAAACGGTTGCCTATTAATTCTATTTATTATCTTTAATTTAATATAAGCTTCGTAGCTTTGTATTTTATCTTTGTCTTCTTTATTAAATTTAATATTTTTATTAAATCTTCGAAGGTATTTATTAAGGCCCTATACCCTATATAGCCTAGTCTATAATACTACGTATATAAGTTAATATTTTCCCCTTTATTTAATAGAGTTATTTTATTTATATTATATATCTTAAAATCTCTTTTAAAGAGAAGAGTAACTTCTAAAGGTATATAGTATAATCCGTTCTTATAAGTACCTCTAGAGACTAGATTTCCCTTACTATTTAGTAGGTAAATATCTATCTTTATAATTACTATAAAGGTATTTTCTAAATAAGATTAACTTATAATATTTACGCTTAACTTTAGTATTAAAAAATAATTTTGGAAGATATAACGCTTTTTATTATTATTAAACTTAAAAATAAGGTCCCCTTTTCCGCTAACCTTTGTAGTTAAAGCCTTTCCCTAAGTAATAGTAGTATTTATAGCCTTATAATTTATAAGGATATCTTTAGTATATACTATATATTTAGTTACTCCCGTATTATATATAAAATTATAGGTATTAAAGGAGGGATAAAAGGGTATATTATTATTACCTTTTTATAATTTAGAAATAATCTTCCTAATTCTAGGTAAATCTTTTAAGCTAAGTAAATTACGTCTTTCTTTAATTCTCTTTTTAATTATATTTTTTAAAGAAGGGGAAAGGGTATTAAACACCTTAAAGACTAAATCTTTATCTTCTTCGGAAGAGTCTTCTACTTTTTTTTCTTCGATTTCTTTAATTTCTTCGACTTCTTCTTCGTAAAAAGAATCTCTTTTTAGTATATCCAGAAGGTTAATTTTTCTAGTTTTCGAATATTTTTCTTTCTAGCTAGAACGGCTCTTTCTAGGCTACTTTCTTTATCTAAGGGGATAATGTTTATTTTTCTAGCCCTTCTTCGATTTTTAAATATCTTATCATCTTCCTTATATTTTTATAAGACTTTTCTAAAGAGGAGGACTTTTTCTAGCTAGAAGGAGCTTTATTTATATAAAGGAACTAATAGTCCTTAATTATATACCCTTTTTTTTATATTACTTATAAAAATCCGGATTAATAGTCTTTTTATATAGCCTTTCAGCTATAAAGACCGTATCTTTCAATTTTCTAAAACCTAAGGTTCTTTTTCCTTCGTCTATTAGACTAGCTATAAGAGAGTCTAGTATAAAAAACGTAGGGTTATCTTAGAGAGCTTATATAATATACGCAATATAGCTAGAGATGGATTCGTCTAAGCTATTTAAAATCTATATAATTATTACTAATTCTAGGATTTAAATTTCCTTAGAAATTAGCTTATTATTTATTTCCTTTACCTTATATAAATATATCTCGATAGAGAAGGAATTCGAGAGGGAAATATTAAATAAGGATTTAATAAAGAGAAAATTCGAGGTAAAGCTAGTAAGATTATAAAAGTCCTTTAGCTTATCTTAAGCTAGCTTAGTATTATTAAGGTACTTAATGTACTATAAAGGACCGTTATAAACCCTTAGCTATATATTTATAAGAGTATCTTAAGTCTTAAAGTAATTATAAGTCTTTAGTATATTTACTAGCTTTTCTTTAATAAGATAAGCTTTTATTTTAATAGCTTAATTTAGGTAGTTATTAGACCCTGATAATTTAGGGAATCTTAGCTTCTTCTAGCTTCTTAGAGTTATTTATATTACTTATATAGGTTTATTTTTAGATTAAATAAAAATTTATTTAATTTATACTTAGACTTTTTATAGTCCGGGCTTATAACTTATTAACGTAAGTTATAGTAAAAGGAATAGTATTTGATAGGTAAATAGCTAAATAGCTTAATTATTAAGGTATATTATAGTATAGGGTATATAAAGATTAAATTAGAATTAGGGGAGAAAAGTATAATTAAAATTATATATATTTATCTACTAATCTCAACTTCCTAGGGGGAAGCGTCCCTACTTATAGCTTAATATCTTAGGAATGGGAGGACTTTTATAATCGCAAAGACCCGTAAATAAAAGTACTAGAAAAACTGTTTATAAGGAAAATATTAACTAAAGTTCTTATAGCTTAGTAATAGAGTTATTAGCTACTTAGTAAATAAGGTTCGTAGTAGTAGCTATAACTAAGTACGCTACTACTTAACCTTATTATATAAATTTTATAGTAGAGTTTTTAAGCTTTAATTTTAAGCCCCTAGACTTACTTTTCCTAAATAGGAAATATATATATAATATAGAGTAAAATACGCTTTTTGTCCTATTAATTTATTAACCCTAATACAACCCTAACACTAAGAAGGTTAGTATTATAGGTTAAAAAGACGGTTTTATAGTATAAGGATAGATAGATAATTTATAAAAATAATATTTATATAGGGTAGCTTTTTTCGAGGATTTTATATAATGCTTACGTATAACCGTTTTAGTAAGCATATATCTTAATATTTATTTAATCTTTTATGTTTATTTTCTTACGTAATATTTACTTCTAGACTTAAAACTACTATAATTTAAAAGCCTAGACTTAAACTATTTATATAACTAAGCTACCCCTTTATTATAACTGCTAAAGAAAAATTTTATACCGCGAGTAATACTTTAGTATTATAGCCTCTTATATACTAACTTCCTATACCTTACCTTACTTATAAGCGCCGTAAAAAACCTAGTATTTATAGTATTAATACGCTACTTCTACTAACTAATATACTACTTTTACTAACTAATACGTTATAATACTACGTAAAGCGTTTAACTAGGGGACGATTCGCTATAAAACTATACGAAATATAGCTAAAAAGAAAAAATACTAGTAGTAACTATAACTCTCCTTTAGCGAAATATAAGGATATTACTATAAACTATTACTAAGAGATAAAAATAACAAAATCCGGCTATTATAGCTATAGGATATTACCTAGATTTTCTAAATATACGTATATTTAAAAAAGCTAGCTATAGCGAAAAATAATATAATATTACTATTATACTTATAAAATCTTATTAGGAATTCTAGGACTACCTATAGATATTTAAAATAAGAGCTAGCGGACCCTTACGGAGGGAACGCGGCTTATTACTAAGATTTCCTAATAATAAATATATAAGTATTCTCGCTAAATATAAATAGGACTTTATAAATAACTAACGCGCTTTAGTCTTAAATAACTTAAGGTTTAGTAAGAATATTAGTATTTCTTTTTTAATAAGGGGTAATTATTATAAAATAACTAGTAACTAAAACTAAATAAGACTTTTCCTTATACTTTCCTATAGTTATCCCTATATAATTTACTAGAAATCCCTAGATAACTAAGTAAAATATCTCTTATTATTATCTTATAATTATCCCTATATTATCTATAGAAAATCCTTAGATAACTAAGTAGAATATTTCTTACTATTATCTTACTATTATCCCCGCGTTATTTACAAGAAATCCCTAGATAACTAAGCAGGATACTTTTTACTATAATCCCCTAGTTATTACTATATAATCTATAGGAAATCTCTAAATAACTAAGCGGGATATTTCTTATAGTTATCCCCCGGTTATTACTATACTATTTATAGGAAATGCTTAAATACCTAAGTAGGATGCTTTTTAATATATATCCTATAGTTATTTTCGCGTAATCTATTAAAATTCTTAAAGTATTTTAATAAATAATAATATAAGCTATAAGAAAAAAGCTTTAAGATATCTATAGGTAATACGAAGGAAACTCTAGGGATTTTTGTTAATACTTTTCTTTCTATTTTCCTTAGACTAAATACTTAAGATTAATAATTAACTAGAATAAAGAGGATAAATTTAAAGAGAATATATATTTAATTATATATTTTATCTAATAATTAGCCTATAATATAGATTTATTCTATAGTAATTAGTCCGGCTAGCTAATATAATAGATAGTAATTAGCTCGTATAATACGGATTATACTTAGGTAGGGGAGTCTGTAGTAATAGCCCTTAAGCACGTAAACATATAAGCTTATTAAGCTAGGTAGGAATACTTTTATAGAAGCTTCTAAATGGAATAGGGAGATTATAAAGAATATAGTTAATAGCTTTATAAAGCTCTTATCTTCGTAAAGGTTTTCTAAATTTATTAAGCTACTAAGGTTACTAAATACTAAAGACTACTAGTTATTTTTTAAAATTAGCTATATAGTTACTATTTCTATTAATATAGCAACTAGGGGGGTATATAAAATAATTTACCTTATAGTTAAAGGAGCTTTAAAGAGCTTATAAGGCTTATAATAACTTATTAAGCTAAGAGCCTAAGAGGCTCGTAGTAGCTTATAAGGTCTAACTATAACTTATATAGTCTTATATAAGGTCTTAAGACTATCTACTATATAATTATTATATAGATCTAAAATATAGATTATATATATAAATTCTAATATAAAGGTTAGACCTATCTAAATAAATAGTAAAACCTATAGCTTTTCCTAGTTATTTTCTTAATTTCTTATAGTTTTAAATTAAGATTTTAATTAGGATAGGAATTTAATAAGGTAATTATACTAGCTACTAGGAAATAATAAATAAGTAGCTAGAGGCGGAGGAAAAGTAAGAAAAAGTAAGATATACAAAGACGTATATAGCTAAGATAGAAAAATATAATAAAGGGTATCTTTATAAGCTTACTTTTTACGTATACTCTTTTCCCTACCCAATGCTTTTAGTATCGCAAATTACTACTATTTAATTCTATATAATAAGCTTGCTTTTAAACTGTGTAATAGTAGGAAGAAAGCCCTAATATAGACCCCTAATCTTTTAAAGGGGATTATTTTAATTAATAACTACTTTAAAGACTATAAAGCTTATAGACTAGCTAAGGCAAAAAGAGTAGTATTTACAAGGTAGCCGGATTCTAAGGCAACGAGGCCTTTTTACTTTATTCTTTATAACTTATTTTACCTTCTTAAGGCTTATAATAGTAAGAAGGTAGGTCTTTTAGTAAAGGACGATTTTACTAGACTAATACTTTTCTATCCCTTATATACTTCCCGGTAGGAATCTATCCTTTATTGCTTTTAGTCTCTCGTAGCTTATTTAAATAGGCATTTTAACCTTATAATATTTATTATCTATAAGAATAATAACCCCTTTTTCTAATAAGGCTATAAAGCTTATATCCTAGAAGAAGGGATAAAAAATAAGCTTACTACCCCTTATATATATACTTAGAATAGAGCTTCTAAATACTCTAGGGGGGTAATAGCTATAAAAGCTAGGGCTATACGTCTATAAGCTAACCTTTTAGAAGACTTTTAGTTAGAAATCTAGAAGATAGTAGTCTTTTATTATAATAAGCTACCTTAAAGAGAAGAGGGCTCTTTTTAAATAACCCCTATTTTAAGGCTTTAAAATTAGCTATTAAAAACTTCCTCTTTTTTATAAAACTTCTAAATTGGACGGATTTATCTTATTTAAGAGCCTATAGCTATAGAGCTAATCCCCTTATAAATAAAACTCTTCTTAATATATTTAAAAAGGCTCTTAAAGTAGTAGCTTGCGTAGAAAGAAGGTACTTAGTTAGGTATAAATCGAGTAATATCTTCTAAATCTAGATTCCGGATAAAAATGAAGTCTAATAAACTAAGGATATTACATTTAATAAAGACTAATTTTTCGACTAAGAAATCTACTTCTATAGCTAGAATATAGCTTCTAAGACAACTTATTAAACATATTAGAGCCTGAAAATCTAGCTTATTAAGGGACTAAGCTTTTTTTAAAGGAAGCTGTAGAAGCTATAAAAATTAGTAGCGAATAATAGTATTATAATATATAGGAAAGCTACCTTCTAAGTCTTCTAACTACGGATTAGCCTTTAAGCTAACTAATAGACCCTATTTTAGATGCTATTTTAAGCCCTAATTTAGACCCTTTTTAAAGCTTTCTATATAATAACTAGAAATTTAACTCTAGCTTCTATAAAAAGAAAACGAATTTAAAGACTATATGGATACTATAGTTGTCTAGCTAGATCTATCGAAAATTAGGGATGTAAAAAGGGATTAAATAACCCTATAAGGGCTAGTATTTTAACTAAGATTTTAAAAAAGCTATGAGGCGAGGACCCTAATTTTAAGCGCACCTTTTACGCCTATATAAGCAAGCCTCTAGAAATATAATACTCTTAAAGTCTCCCCTTCAAGCTTAATAACTAGAGAGATTTAGAAAGCTATACTTATAAATACGACTTTAAAATAGTAGCTTAAAAAGAGTAAAATTCCCTATTAAATAAAAAATCCTTTTTACTAATATTAAAAGATTAAGCTATAGAAAAGCTCATTTTATTAACTTAGGTATTTATTAAGATATATACTTATATAAGCATACTATAAACTTTTTATAAAAAGCTTTTTTATAGATATATATCTTTCCTAATCCTCTTAGCTATATAATAACTTATAATACGGACTTTTAACTTTTAAACCTATATTTACTAGGGTTAGGGTTATATCTTAGGGTTATAAAATATCTGGGAAAAAATAGCGTTTTTTACTCTATACTATATATATATTATTTCTTATTTATAAAATATATAGCTAAATTATAGTAAGTAGTAGTATCTTCTAAGTTAAGTAATATAAGTAAAAACGTTATATATTTAGATTATATAGATTATTTCTACGCGAACTTTAATAACGTAAAAGTTAAATATTTTAAAAATAAAGATACTAAAAAATTAACTAATAATATACTTAGATAAAACTTTTTAAGTACTTTTATATACTAGTTCTTCCGGACTTATAAGTAGCTTAGTTCTTAAGATATTAAGCTATAAGTATAAATACTTCTCTCTAAATAGTTTAAATAGATTATTAAATTAAATATCTTAATAACTTACTTATTTTTTAACTAATTTATATATAAAAACTACTATTCTAAATATAATTTTTCTCTCTACTTTATATATATATATCCTACTTATAAAAGCTTATCTAAATAGACTATTTTCCTACTCTTTTAATATACCTTTTACTATAACTTACTTTTATAGGTTATAAGCCTAGACTACTAAGTTTAGATTATAAAATATTTTTATAAAATCCTTTATATAAAAATAAGCTCCTTAGATAAGCTTAAACTTTTAAGCTATAGGGATTAAATAGCTATCTAAATTAGGCTATATAGATAAGAGTATATTTTATTAAAGAGAAGCTTTCTAAAGCTCTCGATAATTAGAATTATCTAAAGACTTAAGATATACTTGCTAGTATATAGCTTTAAGTTTAAGATAGACTTTATAGTAAATAAAGTACCTTAATAATATAAAGCTAGCTTAAGATAAGTTAAAAACCCTTTTTAACCTAACTAGTTTTACCTCGAATTTCCTCCTTATAAAGAATCTCTTTAATACCTCTCCTTCGAATTTCTCTTCCTTAGAGATATACCTTAATAAAGTAAAGGAAATCTATAACGAATTAATTTCTAGAGAAATAAAAATACTAGAAATCGTTATAATTATATAGGTTCTAAATAGCTTAGACGACTTTTTTACTAGCTATAATACCCTTATTACGTAAGCTTTTCGAGATAATCCTTCCTCTTACTCTCTCGATACCTTTATATTTAGTCTTATAGATAATAGAAAAAGAACTATATTTTTTAAAAAGAATAAAGAAGCTATTAATATAGCTAGAAGGCTATAAAGAAATAAATATATAGTTAAGGATTATGAGTTTTTATATCTAGATAAGGCTCTTAATACTTAGACGGACTATACTTTTTCGAATCTCTTTTTAACTCCTCCTTCCTCCTCCTCTTCTTTCCTTAATAATAATAAGAATAGGATTTTAAAGCTTAGAAAATAAGATCCTAGAAGAGAAATCCAACCTTTAAATAAGGAAAAATACCGGAATCTATACCTTCTAGAAATTCGAAATAAGGAAAATACTACTCGTAAAATAAAGAAAATAAAAAAGGAAGAAAAATTAAGGAAATAAAAAAAGCTACCTCCGAAGATAAAGATAAAAATATAACCTTCGATATATACTAATACCCGTTTTTTAAATAAAATAACTAATAGAAATAAAGAATATACCTCTTTTAGTAATAGCTTAGAAGGCTTTTTAAGATCTAGAGACATTATCTCTAAATTATAAGAAGGTAATATCCCTATATAACCCTCTTATAACGTATTTAATTTTATATATAATACTAAGGTAACTAGGTATATCGTTATAAATAAAGACTTTTTAATTAACTATAAAAATATAGATACGAAAATTACTTAGGGTAATAAATCCATAATAAGGGTTAAAAGAAAAGGAGACTTAGTTTTTAAATTTATAGATAATAATACTCCTTTTATAGTAAAAGATTGCCTTTTTATTCTAGAGTTTAGCGTAAATATTACTAGTTAATTTAGTTTTTAAAATACCCTTATAGTTATCTTAAAATTAGGCTTTTGCTTACTAGATAAGTAGGCAAATTTAGTTTATTAAGGTACTTATAAGAATAGATTATACTATATTATATAAAAGATTTCTTTAATTTTAAAAGAAGCTTTTAAGAATAATATACCTATAGCTTTATATAATAAGGAAAAAGGTAAAAAGGTTAATATCTATACTTAGTACTATAGACTAAGGTATTTAGGATATAAAACCTTAGTTTTATTTCTTAAGATATTTAATAAGGATATTTTAATAAGTAAAGAAGATAAAGATAAAATACTAAGCTACGAAGCTTATATATAGTTAAAGATACCTAATAAGATAAATAGATAGCTATCTAAAATAAACTATAGCTTCTTTAATAAAATAGCTATTAATATCTAGGGGCTAATTTCCCCTAGCTATAATAAATATATAGGATTTATTTTCTCTCTAGATTATAATACTAAATATCTATAGATAAGACTTATAAAATTAAAGGTAGGAGCCTTAGATAAAGTTCTCGAAATAAAGACCCTTTTAGAAAATAATATTAATAAGATAACTATAAAAGAGGTCTTCTCGGATAATATAAAGGAATTTATATATCCTATAAGAGATTTTTACCCACGTAATAGTATTAGATTTAATAATTCCCCTCTTAGAACTCTAAAACCTAATAGGGCTATAAAATAGATAAATAGGACTATTTTAGAGAAAACTTTAAGCGCTTTTATATACTAGTCCTTCTAGACCCGTAAGTAGCCTAGTTCTTTAGATATTTAGCTATAGTTATAAACGCTTCTCTCTAGATAGTTTAGATAGATTATTACTATAGATATCTTAATAACTTACTAATCTTTAAACTAATTTACATATAAAGACTACTATTCTAATTATGATTTTTCCCTTTATTGTACACTTATCTATCCGGCCTATAATAGCTTATCTAAATAGGCTATTTTCCTGCCCTTTTAACATGCCTTTTACTATAACCTGCTTTTATAGTATTTAAATATAAGGTTAACGAAAAAAGCTATCTAATAAAGTATAAAGCCCGCTAATATATACGAGGAGACTTATAACTATACGACGAAAGAGATACCTACGTAGCTACTTTAGTAGCTAGGAATTTCCGGATTCTTTTAGCTATAGTAGCTTAATACGACTAAGAATTATAGTTTTCAGATATAGTTAACGCTTTTATTAACGTTAGTATAGACGAGGAAGTCTATATCTACTACCTAGAAGGTTTTTAAATCCCCGGGCAAGTCTTACGGCTTAAAAAAAGGCTCTCTATAGTCTAAGAAGATCCTCTAGGCTATAGTAAAAGGAGCTTTTAAAGACCTTACTAGAGTTAGGGTTAAAAGCTTATATAGAAGAGCCTTATATTTTTTAGAATGGAATTATAACTATATTAATTTACGTCGATAATATCCTTTTTTATAAGAAAATCTACAAATTAGAATTTAATAGCTTTTTAGAAATCCTATTAAAAATTTACTCTTTTACAAATAATAGAAAAGTTAATACCTTCTTAAGCCTACGGATAATAAGGAAAAGGGAAGAAAAAGGCTCCTAATTTATAAGAGGCTTATATTAAGAAGATAGCTTATACCTTCGACTGCGAAGCTACTAGCTTTTAAAGTAGCCCCTTTCTACCTTTTAATATTTACCTAGAAAGTCTAGATACGGCTACTAAGGAAGAAATCTACTACTTTTAATATCTTATTAGATTTCTTAATTACGTAGCTATTATAATAAGACTTAATATAGCTAAGGGAATAAATAAACTAGCGGAATTTATATAAAATCTATTATAAGCCTATATCCTAGTAGCCTTACAAATTATCTATTACCACTACTATACTAGATTTATAAGTATACGGATCCTATCTATAAACTAGAAGCCTTAATAAATACGTCTTTTATAAACAATCCGAAGAGTAAAAAGTCGTTATAAAAATACCCCTTTTCCCTATTTAATAAGCCTATAGCTTAGTCGGCTAGGAAGCAAGCTACCGTTACTATATTATCTATAGAGGCTAAATTACTAGCCTTTTTTAATATAGCTAAGGAGCTAATTTTAGCTTATTAGCTATTTCAGGCTATTTTTTAAGCCTAAAAAATCGGATACCTACGATTTACTATAATAACCTTTAAACTATCCGACTTATTATAGCCGAAATACTTGGGATTTAAATAGCTCTTAAGCACGTAAACATATAATCTTATTAGGCTAGGTAGAAATACCTTTATAGAAGCTTCTAAATTAATTATAGGGAAACTACGAAGAATATAGCAGACGGCTTTATAAAAGCCTTATCTTCGCAAAGGTTTTTTAAGTTTATTAAATAGCTAAGGTTAGTAGATACTAGAGACTACTAGTTATCTCTATATAGTTGCTATGTCTATTAATATAGCAACTAGGAGGGTATATTATATAATTTACCTTGTAGTTAATAAAGGCTTCTAATAGCGTATAAGGTAATAAGCTTATAAAGCTTGTAATAGGCTATTAAGCTAAGAGCTTACGAGGCACGCAGTAACTTACAAGGTCTAATTAAAGACTTATATAACTTATATAAGGTCTTCTATTAGATTGCAACGCATACCTATCTAGATATAAAGTAAGACTTAATTTCTCTTAGTTATCTCTTTATATTTTTAATAGTCTTAAATCGAGATCTTTCTTAGGATAGAAATTTTAAAGGGATAATAATACTAGCTACGAGGAAAATTATAAGTAAGTAGCTAAGGACGGAGGAAAAAAGGAAGAATAAAAAGAAGCAAGAAGAAATACGCATTTAATAAAGATAGAAAAATATAATAAAGGGTACCTTTATAAGCCTACTTTTGCGTATACTCTTTTCCCTACCTGATACTTCTAGTATCGCAAATTGCTACTTTTTAATTCTATGTAGTAAGCCTGCTCTCAAACTGCTTAATATATTTTATAACCCTAATATATAATCCTAACCCTAGTAAATCTAGGTTTTAAGGTTAAAACTCTGTATTATAAGTTATTATATAGCTAAGAGAATTAGGAGAGATATATATCTACAGAGAAGCTTTTATAAGAAGTTTATAATATACTTATATAAGTATATATCTTAATAATAATACCAGACTTAAGCTACTCTCGTGCCTAGGGGTAATAACGGGGCAAGGGGAGAAGGGGCCTATTATAAAGTCTTTAACCTAGTAAGAGCTTAGGCTTACCTAAGCTTATTACGTAGGTTAGTACGCGGGTAGTACCCCCCTAATTATAGATTCGCGTATATAGAATAGCTCTCCTTTTTATAGATTAATATACCTATTCTATTAACTATACCTATGCCCCTTCTAGCTTTTATAGGCCCGGAATAGTTATAATAATTTAATAAGCTTATACTATTTAAGTAAAGGTTAAAAGCTATTATAATATAGTCTTAACTATAATATAATCCTTATACTATAACTTTATAAAGGAAGGAAATTATAAGCTTAAAACTTATAAAAACTATTTATAAACTTTATTTTTAGTATAATAAAGGAAATCTATGTATTTATATAGCTTAAAGTTGTCTTTAAATATTATAATCTATATACTTAAGTCAACCTTTTTTAAGTTTTATAAAAGGGTCTTTATAAGCTAATCTTCTACTAGCTTCTTTTCTCTCTAGTCCCTAGGTTATATAGTCCTCTTAACCTTCGATAGCTTTTTTTTATAGTAATGAATATAACTAAAAGACTTATATACTTAAATAAAAAGCTAGAATTAATACAATATAATATTAAATTTATTAACTAAATCTTTTTATTATAAATTAATAGCTAGCTTTTATAATAAGGTAACTAAAGGTCTTTAATTTTAATTAAAACTATAGCTTTATAACATACTTTTCAGGATAATAGTATAGATATATTAATATAAGAGAGTTAACTATTATATTTTCCTCTACCTTACGTATAATAGTAATAATTTAAATTAATCTAGTTGTAGGGGGTTATTAATCTTTTTTATAAGAATTTTCTATATCTCCTACTTTTCTTAGAGCTTTAAAGGTCGGTAACTTAGCCTTTCTTAAGACTATATTACTATTTTAATTTATATATTACTAGACTAGTTTAGTATAAGTAAACCCTACTTTAAAATTTAAATTTATTCTATCTACTCTACGAGCCCTCTAGTAGAACAGATCGTGAATTCACTCGTAGATTTAGTAGAGTAACCCTTACATCCCGAACTCGAAACCCCACTTCTAAGTAGCGGAAGGGTCGCTAGTAGTGCCATGATTACATCCCGCAGCGTTTGGAGATGTTAAGTGTTTTAATATACATTTACCACCTTGGCAATGTCGAGTTTGATCTGCAGCACACGGCTTGCTTCCTGTAGTTACAGCGGAGATCCAGCATTCCTAAATGCCAACCCATATTAGTGTCATGCCTGCCCGAGTCCTTTTGGAAATCAAAAGGTGATATTAGTTGAGAGTTGTAGCGACGTACAGGGTTTGTCTTGCAATCACCACAGTTTAGATGGTTGGAATCCCCACAGGGTTTAGGGGGGGCCGGGCTGCCTGTCAGCCCTGTTAAGGATGCTGCAGCCGTAAATCCGATAGTATAGGCGAGTAGTACTGTAGAGGTCTTCATATTGATACTAAAGTAGGTATTAAGGATAGGTAGGGAATATTAAATGTAAAGCTCGTTTTAAATCGGTCAACGAATTTTGGTTGCAAGTAGTAGTATACAAACAGAGGGTAACTGCGGCTTTTAAGCTTATATCCAAGCTTTACTATAGTAAAATACTTTGCAAGCTCGACGGAGTTAATTAATGTGACGTTGCTTTTGGGAATCTTAGGAATGTTGTGCTAGGTGTTAGTTATGCCGTGTCGGTGTGTGACATGATTCAGGTATATAATCACATATCTAGCCGGTCTCGACGTCATTATTTTTAAGCCGCGCTTACTTTTAACCTTTAAAAAGTCTACTAACATTCCGCACGTAACACATATATAGAAGTCTGAGAAGTAGGTCATAAAAAAAGATGACTTATAAAGTGTCGTAAGTAAGCATGACACCTCAAGCCCTATAGAGCGGTGGGTCGATAACTAAAAGGATGCACCCGACCTCCTATATATACTAAAAGAGTTACTATAGAACCCGCTAAGTAGCCTCTAGCAACATGACTTAGATGTATTACTATAAAGTTAATTATATTGTTAAGAGTAGAGTCGTGGCTTTAATATATAACGTCGAGACAAGCTATATATATAATTAATTTATTCTAAAGGACTTCTAAGTTAGGGATACCTTTTTAACGTTATAAACCCTAACTTACTAACTAACGTAAAAACCCCCTAAAAGACCTGTTATATACTATTATAAACTTTATTACTAATCGGGACTAGTCTCTTCCTAGAATGTTAATCCTATTAGAGGACTATTTAAACAACATATAGCTATCTATTAAAACGGGTAAGACTTATAGTAGTAAGAATGGAATGTTTAACTACCCGATTTAGAGGGTTAGCCCTACGGCCCCCTAAAGACGGCCCCCGTAGTAAAGTAGTTCAGCCCGTATATTAATTGCCTATTCTTAAGCTTATCCATAAGGATAATGTTGTCCGCACCTGCGGACAGGAGATAAATAAGAGAATGATCTATTAATGCTTGTCTCTAGCTACAGAAAGGAGTGGAAGGCCATGTCTTATATAGACATGCTGATAAGTGTCATGATTCGTGAGTCGTGACCATAGAACCATCCAGAGACAACTAATCTCTTCCAAGATGTCAGACAATTTACCTTATGGTCAAAGGAGCTTCCAAGAGCCTATAAGGCTTGCAACAGCCTATCAGGCTAAGAGCCCACGAGGCTCGCAACAGCCCACAAGGTCTGACTATAACCCACATAGTCTTACACAAGGTCTCGAGACTATCTACCACATCGATATTATATAGATCTACAACACGGGTCTTACACATATAGATTGCAATATATAGGTTAGACCTATCTAGATAGATAGTAAAACCTATAGCCTTTCCTAGTTATTTTCTTAATTCCTTATAGTTTTAAATCGAGATCCTTAATAGGATAGGAATTTAATAGGGTAATAATACTAGCTACTAGGAAATAATAAATAGGTAGCTAGAGACGGAGGAAAGATTACTTAATTAGAAAGAGAGATAAGCAATAAGAAGCAAGGTCTACATATTTAACTAAGGTAGAAAAATAGAAATAAGGGTATCTTTATAAGCCTGCATTTTGCGTATACTCTTTTCCCTACCTAATGCTTTTAGTATCGCAAATTACTACTATTTTCTAACTCTATATAACAAGCCTGCTCTTAAACTGCTTAACATATAATATACTTAAGACTAGTAAGTCTATAAGGAACGTCTAAGGTAAAATAAAAATAAGCTCTAAAAATAATAAGAAAGAATACTTATAAGTAAGAAAGGTTAAGTTAATAAAATAGTTTTTTACTATTTAAGAATATTAAAAACAAAGATAATAAAAACGTAATATAAACTAAATTAGTGTTAAGAAACGACTTAAAAAGCCTTTATTATACGTATTTAATACGTATAGCTACTAGCTATAAGCTCGTAACCAACCTAACTACTATAACGCCTACTAGCTATTTAACTATAACCTTGGTATAACCCCTCGGCTAGTATCGGCTTAAGCGGCTAGTATCGGATACCGAAGGCCTAGGTTAAATACGGATATATAAGGGAAAGGACGATATCTGTCCGGACTTCTATACCTACTTTCCTACCTATTATACCTTCTCTTTCTTACACAGCCTACGAAGCTATTTACAACTACCTACTTAACTATTGATATAACTAAATAAGAGGCCTATAGGAAGGGCAGGAAGGTAACTACCTGACCTTTAAGTTACCCTTTAACCTAGGAAGCTAGAGACTATTAGAATAACTATATCAAATTATCGATATAGCTATAATAAAGGCCTATTAAAATTGCAAGAGAATTATTAGATAACCTCTGGGTTATACCTTGATTTAAAATACGGATAATACGGCTAAGAAGGGGTCTAGATAGTAAGGAAAGGGGGTATTCCTATTAAGGAAGATTGTGTATATAAGGAGGCTTTTCCTCCCTCTCTTCCCTCTTCTCTTTCCTTCCTCCCCAGCTTAAATCACCACCACCACAATACACTATACAGCCTACCTTTAAATACAGCCTCTTTCTTAGAGCCTAGCTCTAGCCCCACTTTTACCCTTAGTTATCTAAGCTTAGCCTAGCCGGCTTAGTATTACTAGGGATTTAGTAAGACTGTGTGGACCTCTCCCTCTTGCTAAGTAATACCCTCTACGACTACGGATAAACAACGTGCCTTTAATAGCTTAGCTATTCGAGGTATCTACGAAGTAACTATACGTTTATTCGGCTAGATAATAGTTATTCCGTAACAACTTTACGAGACTATTATAAGAGGCAACCTTATTTTACTATATTACTATAAGCTATTAGTAGTTTTCCCCTATTAAAATACTTAATATATTAAAGGAGCTAAGCTACTCTTAACCCCTAGTTAGATTTAAGAAAGCTAAGTTATTAAGATATATTTATAATTTAAAATTACTATATAATAATTACGCTTAGGTTTCTTTCTACTTTTAACTAGTTTAAGCTTTTAGTTACTTTATAAAATATATATTTATAAAGATATTATTAGTATTATTATTTCTTTTTTTTCTTTTTTTTTATTTAAGTACTTATTAAATACTTAACCTTATAGTTAAAGGGGTTATAATAGCCTATAAGGCGAAGAGCCTATAAGGCTCGCAGCAGCCCATAGGGTCTTATATTAGCCTATAAGGTCTTACTATAGCTTAAATAGTCTTATATAATATAAGGCCTAGCCTTAAATACGTAAGGGGGTATACGTAACGCCCCCGCACGCGAGTATATTTAGCTTAAGAAGAGGGGCCGAATACGTCCCGATATAAGGGGGATTCTCCCTCTCGTAAGCTTTAGTCTTAGTAATTAGACTCTACCTTTACCTCTTAACGCTACCTACCTACCCTATATATATATATATAATTGGTTGTAGAACTATAATAAATAATAATAAAGGAAGAGCTTAAGAAGGCTACGTTAAGAGCGCCTAGGGTAAGCTAAGCGCTCCTAGATAGTAATCTCGGAACGCCTTAAGTTAGAACTATCTCCTCGTTAGAGTTAACCCCTTCGCTAATAGACTCTCGGGCGGAATTATAAGATTAGGGGGATAGTAAGAGAATTTCCCCTTAGCGTAAAGAAATAATACGCTAAAGCTCCGGGCTATTATTAGTATAGAATCGGTAGGCTCTTAAGGCCTTATACTATAGGATTAAGTAATTAGAAGAATTAAGACGTTTATAAGTCTAAGCGGAGGCCCTACGTAATAAATTAAGAACGAATTAAGAGGGTTTTAGCCTTAGTTCGCGTAAGTATTAGAGGGAAAGCTTAATAGAGTTTAATTATAATAAAAAGAGCGAAATTAAGTTAAAAAATATCCCTAAACTTTCTTAACTAACTAATACTAAGAAAAGGTTAGACTAACTAGGGGATTTATATAATATTTTTAAAGCTATACTTCGTAGGTTTAAATAGGAGTTTAGAAAAATCCTTTTTATAATTAACTATATATATAATAATTATAAGGTAAAATAAAGGTAATTCCTAGACGAAAAGGCTTTAGAATTACGGGTTTTTGCTAAGAATAACTAAGATATTTTTAAAAAATAGACTTTTATTTTAATTAAAAACGCTATTAATTAGGAAACTTAAGGGCTTAATAATAGGAAAATTAGTTACTTTTAAAGTTTAGTCTCTATCTTAATTCCCTTAAGAGTTATTTTAAAAAACCCCTAAAGAAATTAAAAGTATTAACTTTCTTCATAAAGTTATAACTTAACTTATTAAGTTAGTTAAACTTATATTTTATACCCTTTTTAGCTATAACTCGAAAGGAAGCTATATAGATAGCTTAATATTATTAGAATACTTTAGGGGGTAGTAAGAGAAGATTAAATACTAGCCCTCTAGAAAGGAAAGAGAAAGAAAGCTACTATAATAGCTATTAAGGGCGGCTAAAAGGGAAGTCCTAAAGGAGATAAGGCTAAAGTAAGGGAAGCCCTACCTAAACTAAAAGGATAGGGAAGGATTCTTTTAAAATAGATTAATTCTTAATCCCTAAGGTAAACCCTTAGAAAATTAATTAAACTTCTACTAGAGAGTTACTAAAGAGATTTTCTAATATTATTATTTATTACTATTATAATAAACTAGGGTATATTACCCGGGACTATAACTTAGAGGTAAAAGTTAACTAATTTATAGCTAAAAAGGTAGGAAATACCCTTAGGTTTAAGTAAGTACCCCTCCTTAGATTATAATAATCCCTATAGTTATATAACTTTATACTATAGTAACTCTATTAAAGTAGGACCTAAAATAAGTACGAATCGACCTTAATATATATAGTAAAGTAAACCTTATTAATTCCTAATTCGCTAGGGACTACGGATTAACCTTAAGTTTTCTCTTAGCGCTTTAAGTACGAGGGATTATAGTATAACTATTAGAGTAGGATAGAGTATAAGAGGTACTACTTAAGCTAATAAATAGAAAAGGTATAAAAGGAAGCTAATTTAGTATTATATTAATATCCCTTCCTTAGCTTAAAATTAAGGGAATTTAATCCTCTTTTGTTAAAACAGGTCACAGCGGAAGGTATAGTGTAGGGTAGGTAGATTATGAGATAGAGGAAAATCCGAGGATTATTGTGATATAGGGTATGTAGTAGTTGGATAAGTATTGGGGAAGAAATGTGTGATTAAATTGCTTAGTTCTAACTATAGAATCCTGGGAGAAGCGGCCGCCTTTTATATACAAACCGATAGGAAGGGAGTAACAAATCAACCTATAAGTAGGCCCATATTATAGCGCCAAAAATGGCCTATAACTTCATAGTCTTGCTGCCTAGATCGGTAGCTTAGTTGTAAAGTTATTTGTAATAGAAGGTGGCGAGTTGCTGGAAGATTCCGGGTGGCAAACTTAGATTTGTAATACCCTTCTATTAGGTTCCACGATTTTCTTAGCTTTACAGCTTACCCAATTCTTATCCGATTAGTAAGTAAAGATATACTTTAGATAGGTAATTTCCTACCTTATACTACTAGATATAGTATATATTTTATATATGCTTATATAAGCAAGGAAAGGCATAAGAAGTCGGATTTTACGTATTATAAGCCTCCCTTACTAGGTAAGACCGAGTATATCCGAGTATATATATATAATTAGTATAGTAAATACTTATATCTTTAGAATACTAACTTTAACTTAAGAAAAGATTATCTTCTTACCTTACTTCCGCTAATAGTATTTCTCTACCTCGATATATAAAATCGTCTTTTAAGAGGAATTTATTAAGGAAAGCCGGAGCTACTTTAAAATATTTCTTATTTAAGAGTAAAGAAAGCTAATTCTCTTTCCTAATAAAGAAGAAAAAAAAAGGAATAGGACTAAATACTAACTAAATTACCCTTAAAACTAGCTTATTATACTAATATATTTTCCCTTACGAAAGTAAATAAGTTACTTCTAATTAAAAGGATAGACTATATAATTAATTTATTACTAGGCGAATCGCTCTTATATAAGTTAATATACCCTTTATTCCTAAGAGAGCTTTAAGTCTTTCGAGAGTATATTTAAGATTTACTTAAGAAGGGCTAAATCTAAGAATCTAAAAGCTTTATAAAAGTACTTATTCTTTTTATCCCTAAGAAGGATAAAATATTAAGACTTTATATAGATTACTAAGGTCTTAATAGTATTATAGCTAAGAATTAGTATTTTCTTTTTTTTATTTTTAAAATTATAAACTATTATAAGTATACTAAATATTTTTTAAAAATTAATATTTAAAATATATATTAAAGAATCTAAATTAAAAGAAGAGATAAGTAAAAGATAGCGTTTCGTACTTAATATAGTTACTATAAGTACTTAGTTCTTCCGTTTAAGCTAACTAATACCCTTATTACTTTTTAAAGTTATATTTATTAAGCCCTTAAAAGATTAGTTAATATTATTTATATTATATATTTAGATAATATCTTAATTTACTTTTAAACTAAGGCTAATTATATAGTATACTTAGGGTAAGTTTTTTATTAGCTTTAGTAAGCTAGACTTTATACTAAGCTCTTTAAATATTACTTTTATTAATAGTTAGTTAATTTTTTAAGTTTCTTTTTATTTATAAAGGGGGTTTTTATTAACTTAAGATAAGTATAAATAGTTATAAACTAAAAGCTCCTAGAGACTTACTAAGATATTTAAGTTTTCTTAGGGTTTTATAATTTTTATTAGTATTTTATTAAAAAGTATTTTAAAATTATAGCCCCTTTATTTATATTATATAAGGGTAGTAAAAATAGTAAAAAGCTAAGTAAGGTATATTTTTAAAATACTAAATAAGTAGTATTTCGCTACTTATAAAATACCTTTACGTAAGCCCCTTTACTAAAGTATTTCTACTTATAAAGCTTAGTTAAAATTAAAATAAATACCTCTTAGTTTACTATATTAGCTATTTTATTCTAGCTAAATAAGAATAACTATTTCCGCTTTATAGCTTTTTAATTTAAGAAGTTTAATAAGCTAGAGTTAAATTATAAAACTCTAAATTAAGAGCTTTTTACTATTATTTTAGCTTTTTAGTACTAGTAGTATTACTTAAAAAGTATAAATTAACCTATAAAAATTCTTTTTAATTATTAAAATCTCTAGAGCTTTATAAAGTAAACTTTACTAAATTATAAATAAGCTCGTTAGTATATATATTTATCTCTAATTAAGTTTAAGATTAAGTACTAACTAAAGTACTAAAACCTAGCTAATTCGCCTTCGAAATAGCTTAACTATATTAAGGAAATACCCTTATTAGTTAAACTTATTCCTAACTTATAAGTAAAAATATTAATTTATAATAAGTTATAAGAATTAGAAAGTAAAAAATCCTTTCCTTTTTAAGTATTTATTAATAAAGAACTAAACGTAGAACCTTTATAGCTTATAAACTAAGTTAAGAGCTATACTAGTTATAAATAGTATATATTAATAGCTATAGTTAAGAAAGTAATTATAAATAAAAGAATACTTAAGGACGAGATATCCCCTATATTAATAAAAACCTTAAAATAAGCTTAAAGTTAAGACTTTATAATTTAAAAGTAAATAGCTACTAAAAAGAACTTAAATTTAAAGAGAAAATAAGGTTTTTAGAATCTAGACTTAAAAAAGCTACTTTATTAAAAAGATTGAATTATAGTACTTAACGATTTATAGCTAAAGTAGGAGCTATTACGCTTATATTATAATAACTTATTAATAAGTTACTTTAAAATTACTAAAACGTATAAATTACTATCCCAAAGGCTTTATTAAGCTAGGATAAAAGTAAATACTATTACCTATATAAAGTACTATTAGATTTATTAAAGAGTTATTCCTAAGAAGTATTAGCCTTTTAAATATTTCGAATTATTACTAATTTTATCTCGCTTATAGTAAGAGATAATAATAGATTTTCTTATAAAGCTACTAAAAGTATATTATAAGAAATACTTTTTAAATATAATACTAGTTATTATTAATTAATATACTAAGTATACCCTATTTTTCTCTATTATTATTACTATTACTTTTATTAAACTTATAAAGATTTTATACTAAAAAGTTAAGTTTAAATTTAAATTATTATAAGGAATTATCTTAAATAAAAGCTTTATTTTTATAAGCTAGCTATAGTTAGATTTATATTATATTTATAAGGTTAATAAGTATTTATTAATTACGTTTTACTTATAAACTAATAGCTAAATAGAATATATAAATTAGACTTTAATTTATTACTTTTATTATTTTTATAAGAAAGAGTAAACTATTTAGCTAAACCTCCTTTTAATAGCTTAATAAGCTATAAATAATATAGTTAGTTTTATTACTAAATTAAGCCCGAATTAGGCGCTATTTAATTATAACTTAGACTTTTATCTAAATACTATAGATATTATTTTAAAAAAGGAGATTTTAAATACTTATAACTACTTTTAAAAGCTTAAAAACTTAAAAATTAGCCTAGAAAAGTAGTAGTAAAAAGCTATTAAATTATAAGTAAAATACTTTAATTTTAAATATTAATTACTTTCCTTTAAAGTAAGAGATTTAGTAAGTTTTTTAATTAAGAACTTATACTTTAAAAAAACTAAAAGGAAGCTATCCCTAAGGTTTATTAAATTATTACGAATTTTATAGAAAATTAGGAGCTAAGCTTATAGGGTAATACTCTTAGAAAAATACTTAAGATTATATAATATTTTTTATATTTACCTTTTAAAACCTTAGTATAGAGCTTTACCCTCCTAAATAAAAGCTAAATCGCTTTAAATACTAAACTTAGAAAATAATAATAATAAGTAAAAAGTTTAAGAAGTTAAAAATTAGAAAAAGTATAAAAGTAATATTTTTTATTTAGGAAAAAAGTTTTAAGGAAAAATAAAAAGGAAAAAATAAAAGAAAAGGACTAAGAAAAATAAAAAACTAAATAATATATACTTAAATAATAAATAATAAAGTAACGCGAAGTAGTCTAAGAAAGTAACTAAAACTAAATAGAAACGCTACTAAATTAGTTATAAACTTAATATATATAGTTCCTTAAAGGAATAAAGTAATATTACTTAGGGCTAATACTAAAGTCCTAAGCTAACTTCTATTTTAAACTTAAGAGATTTTAAGCTAAAGCTAATTTATATTTAAAAAGGTATTTATTTAATACTTCTTTTTTAGCTATAATACTATAGATATTTATTATAAACTTAGCCTTAACTATTTACTATAGAAAATAACCCAAATTAATACTAATTAAGTATAAAAGCTATTATAAAAGCTAAGTATTAACCCTTTCCTACTTAAAATAAATAGACTTAAAAAGGGTAAGATATTAATAGATTAGTAACTTTTTCTACTTTTTTATAAAAGTATTATACTTAGCTATAGCTACTTAGAAAATCGTTAGTAAATCGGTACTTAAATAACGTATTTACGCGTTTACTTACCTTAGTAGTACCCTTAGTACTAGCTAAACTATTCTCTTTATAGTAAGCGCTAATAGCGTAGTTAAATACTATACCTAGCTTTTAAGCTATATAGGCGATTTAGCGCTATCCCGCTTTTAAATAAAAGAATAAGTTATTATTATTATTATTATTAAAAAGGTAGTTAATCTCTACTTTAGCAACGTTATAAAGTAATATAAAGTTATTTTTATTATTAACTATCTTAGCGAGAATTTATAAAATTAGTTAATAATTAAGTATAATTTAGAAGGTAAATAATTAATTATATTAAATTATAAGTACTTTTTTACTATAAGTATATATTATATAGTATAGTTATAATATTAAAAAAAGTATAGAAAATTTTAAATACTTTTAAACCCTTAAGCTCTAAGCTAGTATATTTATCTAAGCCTTTATAGAAATACTTTAAGTATTAGTTACGCTTCTAGATAAGAGTTACTATTAAAGTTAGGTAAGGCTTTTTCTTAAGATAGCGCTAATATACTACTAAACTATATCTAATCTTACCTTTAAGTAGGCCTTTATTATTTAAGCTATCTTAATTATTATTAAACTCTTAGTTATTAAAGTCTTAGATACCTTTAGCGCTATACCTAAGGTTTAGGTTAGATAACCCCTTAGATTAGTTACGAAGAGTAACTAGTAAACGGATAATAAAATCTTTCTTATTAAAAGTAAGTAAAGGAGATAGTATATAAGCTAGTTAATCTTAACCGTAAGGAAGTCTAAAGAGTTCCTTTATATAGGTTAAAGTTATAAAAAGAAGGATAACTTAGGTATCTTAAATAGGAGGGGAACCCCCCTAAATAAGGCCCGATTTATCCTAAGTATTTATTATCTCCTAGTTAGCGTTATTTTTAATAAGGGGAGGGGGGGATTTAGGTTGCGGGCTTAGTTAGCTAAGCTTACGTTTACGCTAATAATCGAATTAGTAGCGTTTTAAGGGCGGTAAAAAGGGGTATTAAAGCTAGGTTACTCTATAGTACTAGTCTCTCGTCGTTACTACTATTTCTTACGCCGACGTTAGTATAAGCTACTACTAGAGGGAGTAGAAGGAGAGGCCTAATAACCTTTACGATAATTCGAGCCTAAACCGCAACCTTAGCGCCCCTTCTTACTATATCGAGGAGTCTCGGGAGCTATATTAATAATAGCTATCGATAGTCGATTATCGAAGTTAAGGGTATCGAAAAGGGGACGAAAAGAAGGCAATAATAGGTAAAGTATAAAGAGAAAATAAAGCGGCGAGGTATATAGTAATACTTAAAGGGAAAAGGAAAATAAATTAAAATAAGGGGAGTAAGCGTTTATTTTAGTATTTATTATTTCTACTTATACTTACTACCTATTACCCTACTATAGTATATTACTATCTCTATAGCGACTATTAGCTATATACCTACCGAATAGTAGCTAAGTTAGCTATCCTAGAGGGGGAATAATTATAAGGCCTAGCCTTAAATACGTAAGGGGGTATACGTAATACCCTATACGCGAGTATATTTAGCTTAAAAAGAGGGGCTAAATAAGTCTTAATACGAGGGGGATTCTCCCTCTCGTAAGCTTTAGTTTTAGTAATTAGACTCTACCTTTGCCTCTTAACGCTACCTACCTACCCTATATATATATATAATTAGTTATAGAACCGTAATATATAACCTCTCGAGGCTAGCTATCTAAAATATAAGTCTTAAGACTATTTATAATATAGACCTTAGATAGATCTATAATATAAAACTTATATATAGTAGTAATATATAGGTTAGACTTATCTATACGGATAGTATAACTTATAAGCTTTCCTTATATATTTCCTTAATTCCTTTAATATTAAATCGAGATCTTAGTTAGGATAAGAATTTAATAGGGTAATAATACTAGCTACTAGGAAACAGAAAATAGGTAGCTAGAGACGGAGGAAAGGTTAGAGAGATAGAGAAAAAAAGATACGCATATAACTAAGTAGGAAGAATATAAATAAGGTGTCTTTATAAGCCTAATTTTTGCGTATACTCTTTCTACTGCCCGATGCTTTAACTATTGCAAATTACTACTATTTTCTAATTTTATGCAACAAGCCTTCTCTTAAACTGCTTAATAGTACTTTTTATTATTAATATATTAAACTTAATTTCTACTTTAGGTTTAAAATTAAGATTAATTTCTAAGCTATATATAATTAATTAGGGATTAAAAAAACCTTAATAAGAAGCCTTGCTTAAAGAGGGTAGCTCTATTTAATCTTGCTTTAATGTATATATTTATACTACTCCGCTAAATTATAAAAGCTTTTTAAAATATTAATTAGTATAAAGTTAAATATTTTAAACTAAAATACTATTATAGAGCTTATAAAAAATAACTTAAAAGTTTTTATTTTATAATTAAAATCATCGGGTAGTTAATTAATAAAGTTATAACTAGCTTTAAAAGGTATATTATAAGCTAAGATTTTAAAAACCAATTAATCTAAAGTATTAAGATTTTATAACCTTATTAAAACAGTACTAAAAGGAGTTAGCTAGGATAGTAAAATAGCTAGCTAGCAGGCTGCTAGTTATATTAAGTACGAGTGCTACGTATAGGATACGTATAGGGATACGTAGAGAGAATGCTATTTTAGTTATTGCTTAATACCTAGGGAACTAGAATCGTTAGTCCTATACTACTAGAAAGCAACCAAGTAAGAACGTAAAATATAGTAGCTAATCCATTACTCTAGAGGAGTTATTAACGTGCCGCCTTTAGAAACATATAAAGATTTCCTCTCCCGTAGCGCGTAGCACCCCTTTTTACAATAATACACAATTTGATTGCAGATATAAACTATTGGTATTGTTGTTATATTTACGAATATATCCATATTATCCCCCACCCTCGCTTTCCCATCTAATTCCTAACGCGGCTAAGGTGTAACTTATCCCGCGGCCTCCAGCGAGAGACGCACTGTCGGCCCTTTCAAGTATCCACCAAGTCATCGCCAGTTTATCATCACCGCCTAGAGGCGGTCATGGGCGTCGAAGCACGCCTCGGAAGTCTTATACCCGAGGGGCTTAGGCTTGGCATGGTCAAAGGCGTCGCAGTAGGCCTTGGTGCCACACAGCTGGTCGGTGTAGATGCCGTGCATGCCGCACACCATCGGGCACTTCTCGCTGTAGACGCCGGGCTCGCATGACGCCGGGCGCACTACATCGGGGGCCCCGAGCCACGGAAGCGTCGGCGCGGGCTCGTGGGCGTTAAGGCACTCCTGTGCGTTCGCGAAGCCCGTCGGCCGGTTGAAGGTAGCCGAGTCGAAGGCGTCGCAATAAATCTGGGTGCCGCACATCTCGTCCGAATAGCCCCAGAAGCCGCACTCATGGGCCATGACGCGGCGGGCGTTGTCTACCCATGGCAATAGGGGCGTGCTGCCCGATGGCAGGGCGCGGGCCACGGCAGCAGCGGCGGCGCTGGCGAGAATGATGGAGCACTTCATGGCGGTTGCGAAGAGGATGTTGTTGTTTAGGCCGCGTCGACTGGTGGTTATGGCTTGAGACGTCTTGTATTAAAGAAAGGTGGGAAAGATTTTAACAGATTTATTCAAGACAACAGGGAAGGCCGGAAAATATAATACAGCTAGCAAGTGAGTATTTAGTTACGAAGAACGGCTGCAGAACACTAGCGGTGTATTTAATCGAGATGCTGTGGCCTGATTCCGGCAAAGGCTGCAGATGCGAGCGCATCGTCAATATGTATTCTGCAGACTCTTACTACATGGCTGCGTCACACACCCACTATATACTAATTGTTACGTATTTAAATTTCTCAATATTTCCCCCGTCTTACGTCCCCCCACCTCCTCTCATATTACCGGACATCCGGAAGGGACCTCACGTACTCGACTCTGTCCAGACGATTCTTCTAGCCGCGTGCTGCTGTCGATATACGTCGGTTTATGCGCAACTCCGAGGTTTGCGGACGAAATCCTGTCTAGAGGGGTATAAAAGGAGTATTACTAATTATATAGTAGAAAATGTTAAATTAAATAGTAAACCCACACTTTACTTATTCTAGCCCGAGCTAGCCCGCGATAGCTAAATTAGCTATACAGCCCTAAGTACTAAATGTATCCCTTAAGATATATTCGCGTTATATCCCTTTATATATCTACTTCTACTATAATATAAAAGTAAAGCCGCTAATATATATTAATTAAACTAGTTATATATAAATATATAATTATAAGCCTTACTATAACTTAAACTACCCTGCTTTTAGCACCTCTTATAACTACTACTTATTATAAAACTATAATAGTAACTTTAAAGCTACTTTTAAAGCTACTATAATATAAAAGATAATTATTTTATTGTTTTCTAGCAAATTAAGGTATTAAAAATTATATAACCTTTAAAATTATATTTTTTTAATTAACCGCTACTATTAAAATTAATAAAATATATTAAGTAAGCCTTCTTTTTTAATTTTAAGAATCTTATTACTATATATATACTATATTACGGAATAACTAATATCTAGCTAAATAGACGTATAGTTACTTTGTAGGTACTATAGATAGCTAAGCTATACTAAGGTACGTTGTTTATCTATAGTTATAAAGGGTATTACTTAGTAAGAGGGATCTATATAGTTTTTATACTTAATTCCTAGAAATACTAAGCCGGCTAGCTAAGCTTAGATAACTAAGGGTAAAAGTAGGGCTAGAGCTAGGCTTTAAGAAACAAGCTTATATTAGTAGGTAGGTTATATAGTGCGTTATAATATTATTATAATTTAAGCTATAGAGGAAGAAAAGAGAAATAGAAGAAAAGGGAGGGAAAGCCTCCTTATATATATAGTCTTCCTTACTAAATATAGCCCTCTTCTTATTAACTAGACCCCTTCCTAGCTATATTATCCATATTATAAATTAAAGAGTAACTTAAAGGTTAGGTAGTTATCCTCCTATAATTCTTATAAGCTTCTTATTTAGTTATATCGATAGTTAATAAATAGTTACAAAGAGAACTATAGTTCCGTCTTTAAGCTATAAAAAAGATAGTATTATAGGCGTTATAGAGGGTATAGAAGTCTGGATAATATAGTCCTATCCCTTATATACCTATATATAGCCTATACCTTTAATATCTAATACTAGCCGCTTAAGTTAATACTAGCTAAGGGGTTATACTACAGTTATTATTAAATAGCTAGCTTATATTATAGTAGTTAGGTTAGGTGCGAGCTTATATAGCTAGTAGCTATATATATCTTATACGTATAATAAGGCTATTTAAGTTGTTTTTTAATAACTTTAAACTATTAATATAGCTTTCAATACTACTACCGCGACTTATGGTAATAGCGTAGCCCGCTAAAGCTATAAAGACTTCGTATAGAGCTTTTTTATTTTCTAGTAGAACGCGCTTAGTACGTTTAACGCGCTTAGTATACTAATTAAGGCCCCTTAATAATAGCCTACTTAATCGTAGCCCTTAATATATATAGCTATCCTGCCTCGCGGAGCTTAGTAGAAGTAAGCTTACGTAGCTAGCTAGCCGGTAAAGATATAAGTATAGCCGCGCTAAGCGCGATAAGCGCCCGCTACTAAGGAAGGCCTTGCGGTCTTCGCGCGCTTATACCCTAATTCCCCAAAATAGCACCGACTTTTAACTTGTTTTACACAACCTTCTTTCCGCGCGTCCGCTCCAACTAGCAGTCAACTACTAGATTATTAGTTACGTTCACCTAAAATATTAAACACTGCAATCATTAATGCTCCTAAGGCATCACTCGTAACTAACTTACGAAACAGTTGAGGCCGGGAATACTAGCCACGGCGACTAGTAATTCAGCATTGACATTATACCCTCGGCCCCCGAGTGAGCATTTCATTCCCACCCGCACCGTACAGCGCCCGTCTAAGCATATCCGTCTATATCGTATCGTTTTCGTACCTCGGCCCTCGGCTAGCGGACGGGAAAGGGGGCACAAGATTAGTCTGGGGACGGACTATTCGGTCAAACTTCGACTTGGGAGAAATTGAAGAGGCCATTGCGCTTCGGGGCCTTGTTAAAGGTGGGATACTATTCCCGAACCGGGCCCGAAATCGGGCCCATTCGGGTTCAAGATCAAGCTATGGTTGCGCTAGAATATTTCGATTGCTAGCTAACGACTAGCACCTGGGGCGGCTGAGTGAGTTCGGAGCACGTCCGCACGGGCTTCAAGCCACTCAGAGCTACGAGTTTGCCTAAAGCGGCAATACTCGCGACCGGGCATTGTCTGCCTCGTCGTTTATCTCTGAGCATCTTTCAATACCGACAACAATAAAGCGAGAATTTCATCCGGCGGCGTGCAGAAGTCCGGAAGGTATCGAAAACACTCTGCTAATCCTTGCCCAACTGACGACCGCAGCTATCATCCGGCCCAGGATCGTCTCAGGTCAGTTATGTTCAGGTGAGGCGAAAGTGGTCATCATGAATGCCTTCACCACGCGCTTTGACGTACCCCTTCATTAAAATGAATCCTCCATATTGTCACTTCGCCGAGCGAAGGCCCGGAGTGGCCTTGAATAGGTCCTCTTGCTGCTTGGGCTTTAGGTATTTAAGGATTCAATAGCCCCATGAGTTGTCGATATTCGACATCAAGTCCCCATATCATTCATTTCAATCACTACGAAAACTCGACACTCTCTTCAAATTCTACGACACCTTCTCCGTACATCCAACATTTAATCTGTCGACACGCATAATGAAGACTTTTAACATCCTCCCGGCTCTCTTGGCGGCTTTGACTTGCATCAATGCTGCTCCTGTCGAGAACGTCAAGAGAGAAACGAACTTCGGCGGCATCCCTGGCTCTTCAATGCTTAGCAATACCCCGTTGAATGGCGTCGGTTCTGCCACACAAGGCGCCGGCGCCGAGGTTTTCAAAGCCGGCGATGCTATATTAAACACGCCTATCGACGCTATCGGCAAAGTCATGAATGGCAATCCAATGGGAGCCTTGACGGGTCTGGGCTCTAATGTGATGGGCCTCGTTGGAAGCCTCCCCGGCGACCTCATGGGGATGGCCGGTAGCTTGACGGGGGGCGGCATCGGAGGGGGCGCCAAGCCCGCCAAGCCCCCAAAAGCCTAGACGTCCACCTTTTTAAAGCCAACTGATTGTGCACTATGTTTACGAGTCATCTATCGGCTAGGCATATGGCATTGTTCTAGATTCTCCTCGATATCATAAAATACTTCGACCACCCGTTAAGTTGCCAAGCAAGGGACGTAACGGCTGAATATCCAGCCCGAAGGGTGAATACCCCGGGAATACCGTATCGGAGTATGCCTGCAATTCTCATTTCTTAGTAGCGACCCTTTCGCGAGGCTCCACAAAGTCCGCCTTACCGTCAGGATAGAGGGTAGGGAACGCGAGCGTTAACAACGGCTGGGAACGGTTGAATTCGTCGATAGGAGTCCTGCGAATGGAAGGGAGTGGTATTGGGTGTTGAGCCTGCGCACTGGGAAGCATATACTCAAGATCAGCCATGTGTTCAGGATCAGGGGCGCCATCAAGGAGTCGGGACTGTAGCGCGTTCAATTCTGTATCGGTAACCTGTAAATTCGGGATTGCTGATGCGTCGGCATCGCTGGGATCCTCTTCTACGGCTTCCTCAACGGGGCCTTGGGGGACCTCGCCGTCAGGTATGTCAGCCAATTGGCTAGCAATTGAAGCAGCTACACTGCCGTCCAGAGGAAGCCGTTGTAGGCGATCCTGCCTCACGACGATATCGCGATAGCCCGGGTGGTGGCGCTGTAGGTAATGCAGCCAGGTCAGCAGGCATGAGCGGCGTAC
>KQ030653.1:0-52192 GCA_000956045.1 Hirsutella minnesotensis 3608
GCTATCGTCGTGTATATTAAGGAGGCGCCGATACTCTTTATTATTGACCTCCAGGTTGAGATAGTTATTAGCTTTTTGCGTGAGCTCGAGCCATTGCTTGAAGGTCAGCGTCTTCCTCTTGCCGTTAACCTCGTGTATCTTATCGCCGCGCCACTGCTCACGGAGTGATTCCATCTCGCGCCTCAAGATGCGCTGGGATTCTCGTAGCTGGCGTTTCTTCTCTTTCTTTGCCTCTGCTTCTGTTGTTTTCTGAGCTTGCTGACGAATTTGGTCAAGACTGACGCTATTCGCAAAGAATTGGCCCGAAGGTTTGACTGCTTTGCCTCGCTTGAGCCGGTTGTTGACCTTTTCGATGCGGCGGTCGCGTTCCTGAAGACTATGGCGAAGGTTTGACTCTAGCAGCTGTGCCTCCACCATAGCTTGTGAAGCTCTCGCCATGCCTCTGCGAGACGGAGAGCTTAACACTTCGTGATACCGCTCATTGACGTCACGGACTACGTTCGCGCTCTGCTGCCAGCGGTCTTGGGCGGGCAGAAGCGAGGCATACGCCGGATCTACTGGTCGCCGCGCCTTCTTCTGACTCTCCAAGAGCTTCGCAACAGCTGGCTCGCTCCTAGTAGGCCAGATGCCAGTCTTCTTGAAGCCAGAGATAATATTACATCGCGTGAAGCCCTCGTCGAATGTCTGCTGTAACGACGCTAAGAAGTCGTGCCTCGTGAAGTTGAGGTTCCCGTGGAGGAGGAATTCTCGCAAGTCCTTCTGCTGTGCGTTCTTCAGCGGCTGGAAAACTCCAACATCGAGAGGCTGCAGTATATGCGTTGAGTGTGGAGGAAAGAGGACGACGAAGATATCAAATTTGATGCAATATTCGATAAAATCCAGGTCTGTGTGGCCCGTGAAGCCGTCGATAATTAGCAGCCGAAAAATCCGCTCGTGCTTCGGCCTCTCGCGAGGCTCCCGTTTCACTAGAGTGAGGCTATTCGGGTCAGAGCAGTCAACAGAGCAGCCGAACCACTGCTCTAGCGACTGGCTAGTTGCCTGTGCCCGCGATGACTTCGTCCAACTAACAATATTAAAGTGACGGATCCAGTCTAGGGTAATCTCGCGATTGCTGAAGCCTGTGTCTGATCTGGCGAAGCGGATATCACCAGAACCGTCTACATTAGCCCAAGACTCGCTTGGGAAGACTTTAAACACCATCCACGGTGGCATCACGTCTCCGGCCGCGTTAGCAGCTCCAATGAGGGTACAGGATTCCCTATTTCCCGGGTCAATAACCTCGGGGCGGCGGTGACGCGTTGTGCGGACTACAACAACAGAGATACGCTCTCTTACGCTGCCGATCCGGATACCGCATTCGTCTTCGTTCCAGATCTCTGAGGCACCAATCCTATGCTTCTCGGTGAGTTCTTTAAGCCGGGAGAAGAACTTCTCTACGTTCGCGATATCTGCTGACTCGAAGGACTTGCGGTCTCGCTCGACCACCTTGACTGTCGTCTTCCGAAGAAACGGGCGCGCCTCAATCCAGCGGCGATACCACATTCTCGAAAGCGCTGGCGCGTTAGGATCGCGGCGCCACCGTAGCGTCATTGCCGCCGCTTCAACCTGCAATTTGGTAGCCGGAAAGCCTCCCTGCTGCATCCACACGATGTACGCGGCGATAGCTTCGTCTTCGTCGTCCGAGAAGATCGGAGGCCTGCCTATCACGCGAGGCGTCTCGGGCGTTGAGAGCCTCGCTATGGCGCGCTGCACCGCTGCCGGTGAAATACCATACATTGCCGCTGCCGCACGAATCGAAATAGGCTTCGTTGGAGTTGTCGTTGCCCGGCGAGGCCGCTGGGCAGTTTTGCGAGCCGCGATAACCACGCCGGCGGCGCGAATGGCGGGTTCATCCATCTTTGCGACAGAATTCTACGTGGCTGACATCTAGCGCCGCCAAATTTGCATACAAAATCGCGTACCTACGATAGCGGGGCCGTAATCGGCTGTATCAGACTTTTGTGACTGTATCAGACTTTTGTGCCCAACTTAAGTGCGCAGCGCTTAATTGGCCCTCTCGAGGCCCAAATTAAGTGCGCAGCGCTTAATTGGCCCTCTCGAGGTGGAGCCAACGGGTAGACGATAAGAGTTCGGGGCGGCAGTGCCTGAAGCCAGTCGCGAAATTTCTTCGCCGTCTCATTTTTCGATGCACTCTGCAGAGGCGTAGTCTGCTCTTCGGCAAATCCGCGCTGCAGTAAAGTAGGTCTTGGGCAGCTCGATAGCATTTCATCGGTACGCTGCAGCCTGGTTCGGAAGAGCTGAGGCCGTTTTTGGTACTTTAGCTTGATAAGTTTGTTCACGATTATGCCGGGGGCTTCTGGTCGTAATGTGCGCTTCACGAGCGGATGAGCTTCGTCGAGAGCTTTGAGTCGCGCAGCAAAGGCCAGCCGACGCGCATCAAGCAGTAAAGGGACGGGTGGTATAGCCGCCTCTCGATGCAGGATATTCTTCGGTGTCGTCCTCCACACTGGTAGAATAGCCCGAATCGTTCCACCGCCGCGCCATAAGACAGTTCCTTATCAACGATATTGCTTGCCCCAGCGAAAGGTTCATAGTATTCTATACTTTGACAAAGATACATCAGTCTGCTGAATGCAAGAGCTCTTGTTCGTGGCTGTCCTCTTCAACCCTTTGCCAGATCTGTTTCACACCTTTCTCTTATTCGCCAAAGGATTAATATGCGAGGCCGGCCAGTGCAGCGGCGAGATTGCAAGCTAGGTGGATGCCCGCCTGCATGTTTACGGTCGGTCGGATACTGCGAACCCTCACTATTGAAATGATGGAGCAAGCCCAGGACGATATTGACGGCAAATTTGACGATACTTAGTATCAACGCGACGTCGGGTTGGTCCAGCGCCCTGGTGGCAGACGCAACTGCTGCCTCGATGGCGCTGCTAAGTGCCGAGAAACTGCCAATCCGCACGTACCTGATACTTTGTTGGCGCACCTCCTGGGGTACGAAACCCCTGGCAAAGGTTTCTGCAGCGCCTAGCAGTGGAAGCGACAAAGCAAGGCCCAGTATAGCCTGGGCGAGGATAAGCGTATGGGTCAAAGCGAGGCGGTGGTTGCGATTGCGGGAGTACTTGTCGCCGATAATGGCCCATGAGACTCGAGGGAGATGCCGACCTGGCATTGGTGTGTCCAGAACCTCATGGATAAAGGACCGGCCTGAGGGCTATTTAAACTTTTAAGAAAAGCACTTAGCGCGATCGATCCGAATTTAAGGTTACTAAGGTAACTGAAAAAGCCGAGGCTACGAGGCCCCTGCCTTCTGCTACTAGGCCCTATTTCTTCGAAGGCTTTAAACGTGCCAAAGGCTTCAAAGCTTCTAAAGAAATAAGGTGTCAGAACCACGGGTTTTGCCACCTTCCTACGCAAGCAACAAAATGTTTAGATAATGGCTCAAGTAGGCCGTGATTGAAGGCTGAAGAAGTGCATTTTTTTAGATTGAGCTGATGTGGGCCCAAGATCAGCTTGCTTTTTTATACAAAGAGAGGCCTTACGCGGCCTCGCGTGATCGCCTCTTGGCCCCCAAAAATGACACCTCGGGCCACCGTCTTACTGGTCTTGTTTACCCTACGTTCTGACATAAGGTCTAAAACGGAAGGCCTACGGCAAAAGCAATATTAACATAATTATGTAAGGTCTCGATCGTAGCTGCTAGTGTCGCGATTCGTACAAGATAGAAATAGCGCCTTCGCGAAGTTAAATAGCAGCTTATAACTCGGGTAAATAATAATAATAATACTTGGGAGCCAGTTGAGTGGTTGCAAGGAACAATTGCAATGAAGGCGTTCGAGGACAAATACGGACCAATCAAGACTAATGATGGCCCTAGGGAGAGATACGAGGCGTTGACAGGAACACGGGAACCCCGTCGACGTCGGCCTGGTCGGAGGGGAGAAGGGGGGTAATGTCACGGGCTATGCCCGGCTAGGTGGACCCGGTTGTACCGGGTCCGGTGGGTCATGCCCCGGCATCAGCACCGGCCCCGCTCCGCGGAGCCTGGTGCTGCGAGAACATTCTACGATGGGCGATATAAGCTCGCACTCGAGGCTACGCCTCGAGTTCTGCTTTCTTTCCCCCTAGCTCTAGATAGACAAAACATCGGCACCTGCTTGTTGAACAAACTCCGGGCCAGCCTTTCACAAACTAGGAGTGTTATAAGCGGCGTAAGTAGATAAGGAAGACAATTTTATGAATAATTTTAACTTTAATATATTAGATTAGGCTATATGAAGCGATATTTTAAAGTAGAGGGCGATATAAGCGGAATTATTGGAGAAATCCAAATAGCTTTACTTCCTTAATCTAATAACTCTAAGGAAGACAGTCTTTTATGTACAATTTACTATTGCAGGCTGGCTTTGCGTTACTTGTGTGTGCGTTGTGTGCCGGCAGGGAACTTGCGCCACTTTGATCCACTTTCCTTAGTCATAGCCTGAGCCCTTGGTCTGATGTTACCTACGGCCTACAAATACGTGCGCATCTCAGCCTAGGTAGACCGCCGCCGATTTCACTTTCTACCCACGTCCTACCGCATCGCACTTGGGATTGCATTCCTCGTTTCCCGCGCGTACAATCATCACGCCTCCCCGGCAAATCTCCGACATATGCGCCTGCTCAGCTCGCAAGCATCTTGACAGACTTTTACAGCTTTCTCGCTACATTGCATTTTGACGTGGCCGACCTCAAGTTCCCTCCGCCGGACGGATGGCCAGACCTGACAATAGAAACCTGTGCAGGCTGGAAGTCCAGCTCGGTCATTGAGCTTCTCCGTCGTTTGCCCTATTTTCATAGTCAGGCGGCTATACATTATAAGTCCAAGTTGATCGACTATTCCCGTATGAACTTTGACCGCATCAAGGAGGAAACAGCCGCAAAGGAGGAGGGTCTTGAATTCTGGGCCAACAAGGGGCAGAGGAAATCGAAGTACTTTGTATATCTCGCCTGGGGTCGCGAAAGCGGAGGTCGCGAGTTGCTGCTCAACGTGAAAGATGCAGAGGTTACCGAGGACGTGCTCGAAACGAATACCCTGCCTCCGCGCAACATCATTGAGTATCTCAACGATTTAAAGGAAGCCTACCGGAACCTACGGCTTATACCTTGTCAAGGAAGGGTCACAATCGAAGCTGACGACGTGGCCGAAAGAAGTAGCCATATCAGCAAGAGACAGGTGCTAGCCCAGTCTGAAAGCTGGGGTACTGACTTGGATATTCAGTATGTTAGGCAGCTCTATCGGCAACATGGATGGCCAGACGCATTTCGAAGGAAGGATGCTGAGAATGCTGTCGAGGAGCTGATGGAGGCCGTCCTGGATCAGCGGGATGATGAATGGGAAAGGGAGATGGAGGACTGGTTGTCCGACTGCGAGCAGGAGGAGTGGTCGTCAGGCGATGAGTCCGACTACCGTGAATTAGAGTTGACAATCGCCACGAAGCATGAGTAACGCTGCTCCAAAAAGCATCTTGTTTCCAAGATTGTTCATTGCATTCAAAGTTCTCCTTGCCAACTACCTGACGCGTGTGTTCGAAGTAATAAGCCGTGACATTAAATTGCTAGTCAAAGCTCAGATTGCACCCGACAATCTCGGCCCTGTCTAATCGGGATGTTTTTTCAAAGAGTCAATAAACTCCCATTCTTTGGTCAGATTCCAGCGTCCTCTTTAGCATACATTGGCGGCGGGCACTGGGTCATAAGTGCAAGACCCTTTGCGCACACAATCGTCCGCTTCTCTTGCACACCTTAAGTGCAGTGATTTAAACATCCATCCCTCTGTCCACAGCTTGCGGCATGTGCCTCTGCTCGCGTAACCGTAACCGAACCACTTGCCAGTGCAGCCCGGCCCCTCCCAGTAACTTAGCTGGACTTGACCATCGGGGCAGAGCCCAGCCGCAGCTATATCCAGAGATGCTGCCTGGCAGCTAGTATCTATGCACAACCCGTCGGTATCTGCCGCAATAGCCACATCATTGTGAACAGAGCCGGTGCAGTCTCCATGATAAAAGGCCCTTGCACGAAATGCCGAAGGGACGCTGACGCAGTAATGATAGCCCGCCCAAAGCCCGGTGCAGTCTATAAGAAAGGCAATCATTAATACGATGCTTGACCCAAGATAGAGCGATCGAAGTACCAACCATTCTTGACAGCAGCGTTCCACTGATAGCTATACTTACAATCAGTATTACAAGACTCGCAAGAAGGTTGAATGCGCTGTATAGAGAAACCTACAAATTCTCTTCTTGTATCTTGAACCTGTCGGCGATCACTTGACAAGTGTCGCCCGGCACAGCCTGGTAGTACTGATTGCAAGCTTTGCTTATCCCGGGCTGCACGGGCGACGGCACGGTTGAAGGCGGCTCTAGCTTTCGAGTTCCAGGAGCTCCAACACAAACGTAGTACTGAGAGAACAAGCTCCGACAGTCCGAACCGACTGAAGGATTCCACTGGACGAAATCGCTCAGTGCAATTCCCTGCTTAGCGGCAATGCGAGAACAGGTGTCCCCTTTTTCTACCAAATAGAACATGTTGCAGTTTTCAACTAACCCCTGTTGGGTGGGGGAAGGCTTGTCGGGTCTTTCGGGCTCGGTAGGACTAGCCTTATGGCCGATTGTGGACACACAGACGTAGGCGTTGAGCCAGAGGGCAGCGCAGCTCGTCCCACCGACTTCTGGATTCCATGCGAGGAATTCATTCAGCGTGATGCCATGAGCCGACGATATTTTATCGCAGTTATCGCCTCCTATGACTTTATAGAATTTGTCACAGTTGCCAACCATGCCTGGCTGTATGGGAGAGGGCGTCTCGATGGTACTTTGCGACAGAACGAATTAACACAGCTCACGCGCCAAGGGCGAAGGGGAGACTAACTTGCTAGACTTTTTTGTAGCGACAGGTGTTGGAACGTCGGACGAGGTTGTCTTTGGGGTCTCCGGCGTGGGAGGCAATTGCGGCTCGTCGGCGACTTCAACGCAATAGGACCTTTGCGTGGCAAAGCCATCGCAGGACGCGCCAACGGAAGGATTCTTAGATGAAGAAGTTAGAATGCGTATATTCTCCGGGTCATTGGACGAACCCAATTTTTCCATTGCTCCTCGGTGATGGCCCAACTAGCAGGCATTGCCTCACAGCTGGTGCTGCCGTCTTCGTTGTCATACCACCAGGAACAATATCTCGTGGTAGCAGGGTCGTAGCCATACTTGGGCTTGGAGCCGCGAGCTTGGAGGCGGCTGCCAGCTGCTGCAACTCTGTCTTCCACCACTGCCGCTTCAACTGCAGCTAAACAAAAGGTGAAGGGTGTCAGAAACCGCATCTTGGCGAAGCGGACAGATAGGGAACGAAGCGAACGATAATGGTGAGGATGATTCAGGTGTTTCACCTAGGATCCACTAGAACAGCTCGTGGCTCGTGTCTATATATTTTAATCGAGCAAGCGTCATGGCCCTTTCACTTACGACAGTTATATATCTTTCTATTTACAATACTTAAAGAGAAACGATATATAGTTTAATATAGCAAAGAGAATATAGAAAATCAGGGCAATATTAATTAAGATAGCAAGAATATTATATTATTAAGTAACTAGACTTAGGAAAAAGCTAGGTTTTATTTACTATAAAGGATTTAAATGATATAAAGCGTCTATTTTAGCCTTTATTTAACTTTAATTAATAAAATTATAAACAGAATTTATAATATAGAAGAGGCATTAGTTGATAGTTTTTTTTGTTATTCTTTAAAAATTTTATATTATTATATAATACATTTTGTTTAGTATTAGTACCATTTAATATTTTAATAATATTAATATTGTGGGATCCATTGTACTCATCTAGCTAGCTCATGTGCGCTAGCACGTGTACCGCTGAGGATAGCTGAGGCCACATAGCTAGCTTCGTGGCCTCCTCCCTTCCTAGAAGATATAGACAAATATACAACACACTAGTTACCTCTATCATCTATGCATGCATGCATTGAGACCTACCAACAAATATAAGATATAATTTGTTATAATCTTAATATTTTTAATTTTATTAATATTTTTGTACAATAGCTGCTCTTTATATTATTTATTTATAAGTAGTTTAAAAAGGTCTTTTGGAAATTATTTGACTAATTAAATACTATGCTATATTTTTAAAATATTAATTTTATATACATTATGGATAAGATAATAGTTTAAACTTAAAAGATCTAAAAAGTTTATCCTTATTTAATAGTAATATTACTGTCAGAAACTGGGGTTTCTGTCACCTTCCAACGTCACAGAGAGGCAGTCACCGGATGGACGAATTAATTGATCGAAGAAAGATGAAAGATGGTGATCCCTCGCTTCGGCTAACAGCTCAGTCTCCTTTTATGCCCTTGCATGTGATCTTGTGACCTTATGGACTGCCGAGGCTTATTTCCGCTTTTGCAGGGTCCCACATCTGCATATTCTGACAATTACTTATAGAAGCTACTACTATCGTATAAAAAATGGAAAAAGGTTCCCCGGCAAGTACATAAACTACTTAGATTGTCGTATGATACGTGAAGCCTAAAACACGGATTTTCGGCTACTCGGCCTGTCGGGCAGCTACGAATCGTTCGACGTTCCTGGCTGGCTGCCCCGAGCCCTCTTCGGGATGGACATACAGATGGAGTATCACACTCCGTGCCCAGATGAGGAGCTCGTAGCTTGATTAGTTATGGCTTAAACACCACTTCTGGTGCTTAGGCCGATGCCCGTCCCGAAGATATTTACGTAAGACCTAGCTCAAGTCGGGGCTGACAACCAAACGCGGTGGTATACTCCCTCTTGTATATTCTTTCCAGGAAGTAACCGAGCTGAGCTATATACGAAAGAAATGCATTACGGTTATATTACTATACTAGTATATAGAGTGGCCCGCGTTCTGCCATAAGTGCGCACGTGATTTAACCTGGGTTCATCTGCTCTATTTGATTTATTCCATGCGGAACTGCAGGCGATAGAAAAGGCCTTTTTCGTCTTTGCAGAACTTTGTTAGGACATGCTGGTCCGAAGGGGTTCGTGGCTGCTGAAAAATAAGACATGCCCATGTCCTGCCTCGGCTGGCTGTCTTGAAGAGCCTTGCATGAATGAATGCAGCTTAAAATGCAGCGTAAAATTATGTGACCCAACACAATGTTACCTACTTAGTGGCAGCGGAGATTACAGTTTTATTGGGCTGCATGTGATTTTTCCACAACATGCCGGCAGACCACAACAGCAAGGCCCAGTTTCCACGAGGCAATTGATATGCGCGCCGAACCACTTTGCTACGGACGCCGTCTTACGGACGCCATGTGGCTGATCGTTCATCAGCCACACCGCGGTACACATCACGTTATGCTACATGCGCGGCTCGAACCGGTCAAATGTGCTCACAAGTAGCCATAAAACTAGAACCGATAACAGCTAGGGGAGTCGGGATGACGGTGCAGATTACTTCATTCGGTGCCGTGTAAGATGTCATCTACTTCGTATACTCTACTGCGTTCCGGAGCACTTTCGCTCTCGCGGTTCTGCCTACATTCGCACATTGATACAGCCTCCGCAATTCTCCTTGCTGCCAAAACATGACACGGCTGTAGGCGCTGAGGTGGTAGGCCACTTTCGGGAACTTCAGCATCGGCGTTTCGATGGAGGCGCTGGTTCCTCATCAGAGATAGTTTCCCATTCATGATTCTGACCGCCGCCTCCGTACGCTGGGCTGCCTTCTGCGGCCAGCTTGCCGCACGCCTGTCTGTTTGCCCGGTCTAAGGGCGAGTGTCTTGGATTTGGGCTTTCTGCCTGTATGAATCTTGCCAACCGCTCCCCGACCTCCTCGGCACTCACGGCCTAGTCGCTTGATTGCCATAGCCTCAGGGACAGGTTCTGGAGTATTCTTCGGACGGCCTCGAAGGGTTATTGCGATCTTGGGGTCGAGAATTCGACGGTAAGGGTTACGCGAAGTAGGCTCCCTTAGGTGCCACAGAGGGTGGACGTCCCATTTCGTCAGGAATGTCCCTGCTTCCAATTTGTTATAGATCGTATGACGGCAGGGAATCCCTAGCTGCCAAGAGACAGTACATTCGTCGGTGCAATCTCCTATTGGGTCTGGCCAGGGACAGGAACTGCTTGGTATCGATCTTAAAGCGTGACGATGTTCTTTGGCGAGCAGGTTGAGTCCTGGTTGAGACATTTCTTGATGGAGTAATAGGCCCATTGCGCGCTTACGGGCAAATACGTCTTGCAGAGATACATCAAAATGGCTTGCTGGTCATTGAACTCTTCGCACAGGCGCACCCATGCCTTCTCGTAGTCTTCCTTGGTCCGCGCGAAGGCCACATACTTCCACATCTCAAGAACGCCCCGGTAGTTGTGGGGCACAGGCATGGTGCGGTCGTTCCGTAAGGGCCGGTCGCCGTGGTCCCCTACTGAGAGGACAGCTGCAATATCCCCCGAAGTCAGTGCTATGTGCGTCTGTCCACTGCTAGAGCTACTATCGTCGCTATCACCATCTTTCTTTACGCCCTTCCATCTCCGTTTGGCGTTGAGAAGAACATTGGAGTGATGTGGTGGATACATATTTGTTGTTGGCTGTCGGGGAACTGGCTATCTAGAGCTGCCTTCATCTGCTTATCGTAATCTGTGATAACCACTTCAGGTAGCGGAATGTCGTGCTTCTCATTCAATTGCCTGATCCCTTCCGCGAGGAATTGGAACCCTTCACGTTTCTCGTTGTCAATCAACCCGAACGCGGCATTATAGACAGACTTGAGGCAAGTCTGTCCCGTGACCTGGAAGAGCGGTAGTTTGAAGCGATTCGTATTGTAGGCGTTGTCAAAGCTCAATGTTTCTGGAAAGCGTTTCCACATTCGGAGACAGTATGGAAAGCTCCATATAAGGCCAACAAGGCGATCCGGCTCTGTCGAAGACCACTTGACGATATATGGAATGCCCCTCTCATCAAAGAGCTTGATCAAGGCGGCTGTCGGGCCCAGTCCGCCAAGCTTCTCGCGGCGCAGGAGTGCCCTAGCGTTATATATGTCCCTTCCCGTGTAGAGCGTTCCCGGGTGCTTTTCTTTGACGATGCCACGTACATCGCGCGCCCTTATCCCCACTCGCCGGCTTGTTGCTTCAATAGTTGCTTTGACCGATGCAGTGAGCCTTCGATGAACGGGATGGGCCGAGTGACTTATACTGCGGTCATGGTTGTCTTGACTGTGCTGAGGATCAGCAAACAGCCGCAGAGTCCACTTATAGTCGTTTTGTTCCAGGGCCTCCGCAATAACTTTCCACTTGCAACCACACTTGCGGGACCTTTTTTGGCGAAGCCCTGCGCCCCTAGGCGGGCGAGGCTCACCGTACCGGTCGCATTGAAACACGTATCGGGTCTTCCGCATTTGACTGCCGGAGCCGTTGTGCCTGACAACACTAAATCCGTTATCCCTGGCGAACTCTTTGACTTGGAATTGAAGGGCGTCAATCGATAAGGCGGCAGGGCCAGGGATTGGCGGGTTGGGGATAGATGTAAACACACTTTGACTACTAGACCCTGTGTCAGAAAAGCCATTCTATTCTTCATATTTCTCTTGCCCTTGGCTTAACGGCGAGGGCGGCGACGGCGATGAGGGCCATAATGATGAGTCCAGGATGTCTGAAGGTACTCGCCGTCTCTGGCAATGCTTAGCCAACTCGAGAGCTAGTTGGGTGTCAAATTTGGCTTGCCTTGGGCGAAATCCAAGGCGGACTCAAAGCGGACCGTTCGTCCAATGTAATCGTCAGCGCCACCTGAATTCACTTGCTCGCGCAAGCGCGCGCTCTCTCGAGCTTATCAGGGTGTGAATAAGCGACGGGTGCCGCGGGGCGACTGATAACTTACACGCGCGCCCGGGCGCCTTTTTATTCTTGAGCGCCTGGGCGCGCTTTTGACTATTCATAGCCCAACTGGCTCCACTATTGGCCCTTGCATCCAATTAGATCCTTGCTTCACGAGAAGGACGAATTTCTTAACTCGTTCATGGAGAACCTACGTTCCCGCTACAATATACTCTATATAGCCTGCTCGTCCGAGATATTAGTAGCCACTGCGTTTTGCTATATTCTCTGCGCTTCTCTAGAATGTCTTGCACTCCTATCTGATATTGCGGGGGATATATGTATGTAGTTGTCGTGCAGAATCTTGGTAGTTGCTTGGAGGTTAAAAGAGCGACGCAACTCGACTTGAGTATGCTCTTCAGAGATCAATGAATTGAATTATTAGCCCCCGTTCTTCACACTCTGTTTAGTTGTGTGTGAGCGCCTTACCGTAGTTTAAGCGCTAATTGTAGCCAGTCTTGTCGCATTGTCGCGGGATTCCCCGCGCTTTCGGCTGTGCATGATTTATCTTTACACAATCGACAATTCGCGCTACGTACTACCAGGCTTCTCTTGCCGCGATATTTCTAGCATAAGCAGCCCCGGAGAGTAGTATCATGGGCTTTACAACGGGAAACCAGACGGACTTGACACTCCTCGAATGAGCCCTTACCTTTAATCTAATTGGATGTAGGGGCCAATAGTGGGGCCGGTTGGGCTATGATTAGTCACAAGCGCGCCCAGGCGCTCAAGGATAAAAAAGCGCCCGGGCGCGCGTGTATCAGTCGCCCTCCGTTGGGTTGATCAACTTTGGCCCTAAGTTGAGTTGGTTGGCGTTGCGTTGATGGTTGACCAACTCGTGCCCGCATTAATTAGGACTTTGATCGCCAACTTGGAGGACAACCATCCAACGCAACCCTATTCCCACTCAGCCTCCTCTTCCCGCATCTGCATTGGCAAGCCCTGAAGCCAATCGCCTACTATATCCTGTTCTGCCTGTTGTTCGATTACAGCCGCCGCCCCGGACTCACAGCTTCGTCCGCCTTGTTCAATAGTATTGGGTCGACGTCTCCACGATTCCCGCTTGCAGCCATGACCGCAGCACCTGGCAAAGAGCAATCGTGTTAGCCTCCAGCTGGGTCCGACGAGGCGTCACCATCCGTCCTGCTGCCGAGAATAGCCTCTCGCACTCGGCGCTCATCGCCTGAACCGTCATGAAGTCCAGGGCCATTCGCAAGGGCCGGGGGTATTTGAACCGCTGCGCGTGCCAGTACTCTCGTGGATCGCGAATGTCGCTGTCCGTTGGTAACAAGTCCTGTTGCCACCTAGCATGCTCGTCCTCTGCCGTGTCGGGATGCTCTTCTTCGCAAGGACACGTCCGGGCTATGTCCTTGTATCGTTCAAACGGAGAATAGTATTGCGTCCGCTGAGGCTTTGCGGCTGGCTCGTCACTGATCTCCAACGGAATGTCCAAAGTCTTGTATTCCCTGTCCCAAGTGGACTGTACCATGTCTTTCGCCTTGGAAATCCATGTCGGCCGGCTCGACCACACCGACTCGAAATAACCCCATCGGTAAGCGGGATGCAGTGCCAGTTGGTTGGGTTGATTGACGTTGAGTTGATCGCCACCCTGTCCATGCCAAGCATCAATCATATGTGTAGAGAAGCTCCGCCACAACACAGTCATGCTGTCAAGGACGGTGACAAGCGATTACATGACAAATTCAAGAGTGTGCGAGAAAAGTGGGAAACATGTATTCAATAGGTAATTGACAAGACACGCCCCAAACCGTCGCGCATCCAATGAGCGAACTCGATGATCTACAGTATCGAGTTCACCACTGCAGCCGTCAATCCAGTGCTAGCAAGCATCAGCATCTCAACACTTTCTCGACCACCGACATTATCCACGTCGCTCGTCGGCGTTGACTGGGGGCCCATGCCAGTTATTCTCGACGTAGTTGTCGCACTCGGCGCACTCGTGATCCACGAAATGCTACTCGTAGTATGCGCCTCGGCGTAACATTCGCTAAAGATGAGCGTAAGATTCAACCAGGCCGAGCCGCCAGGTGTGTCGACCATGGCCTTGAACCATCCACTAGGACATTCCTCAGCCAATTCGATGGCCGTCGAGCTGCGCGCCGACCACCAAGACGAGGCTGAGCTGGCATAGGACGAGAACTCGGGCAGTAGCGTCGACGGCGCGGCTGTGGTAAAGGCGCACCATTTTGACGGTTCAGGAAAGGCGCAAGCGGGAATGCTATAGGCGTTGAGCCCAGTTGGCTCGCAGCCTTTGACCAGCTCGAGGTTGTACGATTGAACCGCGCTGGCTAGACGGCCGGTTGGCTTGGGTACGTCGAAATACTGCGGGAGTGTCTCTGTCGTACATTGCCACGGATCTTTCGTGGCAGTTGGTCGCTCACTGGGCAAGATTGTCTCATAGAGTGCTGCCCAAGCAGTTGTGGTCGCGCTGATGAGCAGGGTAGCCGGTATTGCTGGTCTCATGTCGTCGATGATTGTATTTGCCGTGCTTTGATAGCTTCTTGATAGAGGGACTGGACGAAATTTGAGCTACGTCTCTTTATGCTTGGAGCAAGTTATTTCCCGTTATGTTCCGGTCTTGATCATGTACGAAGTAGCATAAGCAGTTTATTAAGGAGGTGTGTTAATAGTACTCGGCTCATCTCGGATATCATGATTGAAAAAGGTATGTGTCGGCGACATGGGCATATTGACCCATCTCGACCCAATGGAGGTTATATATCCGAGGAGAAGCATAACATACATAGCCTTCCCAATGCGGTTGGTGCGCGCTCATATGGTCTGATGAATACTGTACTTCGTGGTCATTGAAATGGCTAGGACCTCGGCAACTACATATATTATTTGTCATATGGCCAGTTGGTCGTCCTAAACATGCGTAAGCATCCCCCCTCGGCTTCCGAAAGAGACGTATTTCCGGGCACGCCGAGATGAAGATAGCTAATTGTCCGAAACTTGGTCCGTTTTTGCATGGCCCTGAGTAAGTCTGCCCCCAATTATGTGTCATAGCAAGAGGGACTGGGTAAATTGGCTTTTCGTAACAGGGAACGGTAATGGAGTGTCGAAGCATGGGGACATTACCAGACTAGGTACAGCACGGTCTGGCAAGTCTCGCAGGAGGTCATCGTCTTAACGTCGCTTTTGCAAGAGTGGGTGATCATTCGGATTTCCCCCGTCGTCCCGTCGTGCAGCCCTTGATAATCATGCCAATGAGTCGCGTTGGACGCGAGCTTGAGTATCCTTGTTCTTATGGTTCTTGCCTATGGACTGCCTGCCTCTCCTTTGACTTTCGTTGAACTAGTTACGTAGTGAAGAACTAATTAAATAGACACTTTAGTAAAAAGGCCTTTTCTTCTTATATAAGCCTTTAAGTATAAATTTAATAAGTATAAGCTATTTTAAAAAGTTAAATCCTACTTTTATATTTATAGAGACTTCTAGTAATTTACTTAAATAGATACTTATATTACTATATTAACTACTCGAAATTTTAGGCTAATAATAGCTTTAATAAGTAAGTTTGATTTAGAATCCTATCGCCTTAATGATATAAGTCCTTCAATAAAGGCGCCTTTATTAAGTCGCTATTAGACTAAATGATTGCTTAAGCTTTAACTTTATCGAGTTTATTGATATATAATGTCGATCTGCTTACAATACTACCCTTAATATTAATATTAGGCCCAGATTAATAACTCGTAGTTAAGATAACTATAGCAACCTATAGTAACCAAAAATAGTATAATTAGCCGTGATATACTCTTTATATAAATAATCTAAAAGCTTTACTTTACTTCTTTTACTATTATACTCCATATTACTGTAGTTTATCATCTGAAAAAATATAATATTTTTTAATTTCTAATAATAATTAACAAAGTACTAACTATTAAATTTTAGCTATTAAGAATTTTTCTTCTATAACTAGTATAAAATAGTTATAAAATATTTACTCGATTAAGAAAAGATACGTTTAAGAATTTATATAATTTTTAATTATAATTAACCCCCTTTTTAAGCCCTTAAGCAATTTCTTAAGTATAAGTTTATTATTTCCCCGCTTTTCTGGCATAGTTATCTTAACTACGAGTTATTAATCTAGACCTTGCTTAGCTCCCGGAGGCAGTTGCTCTATAGACGCTACGCAAGGATCTCTATCCGTTCTTACGTACGGATTAGTTTAAAAGAGGTTTTATGTCCGAAAAGCAAGTAGGGACTTTGGATGGAGTGGTGGACTACTGCAAGCGTTTATCCACTTGGGCGGGTCAGTACCTGGAAGCGCCATTAAGGCCTTCCGATTATCGTATCGTGAACTCGGGCTGGGCTTAAGTAAATTAGTCGAAGTAGGTTAGTACCATTTCAAGTCAAATATAGTATTCTTAGGTGATCCCGGAACGAGCCCTGTTCCCAGAGGAAGTTCTGTCAGACACTTTCACTTTTCCCCTTCCCGCTACTTCCTGGAAGGCCTTGGTAATGGTGAACATGAAGTTGACGCCGGTCTCCTTCCTCGCGGTCATCAGCATCGTGCGTGCTGCCATCAACCTCGACGGCCGTCATGTTGTTGGCCCACTTACTGAGGATGACCCTTGCCCTATTAGCGACTTGACAACCTATCAAACCGATCAACATGACTGTCCACTGGCGTGTGAAGACTATTCCAACACGCACAGTTGGATTCCTTACTTTTCAGTGGATCGTCTACAACGCTGCAATGAACCCATGCTGCTCCAATTTTCGGTCAATCAGCCACTAGATGATCCAGCGTCCACCGTCATGATCCGAAGTTGCTCTCTTGCACCTACTTCAACTTTGGCCTCAGGGGCAGATGATAATGAGCCAATGGAGAATCCCAAGAAGGCAAGCAACTTGTTCGGAGGCGGTAGTCTTCGACTTGCACCGGCGTGCGCTAGAACCGGTAGGAATGTCTGGGGTAAGCTAGAGGTCGCTTCAAGCAATGACGGCACGGCAGACGCCGACGAGGTTGTCAGCCTATTGCGTGGAATGAAGGATTTTTTCAAGGATCCGGAGAACTGCGACGAAAGTTTTATATTTGCTCGGCATAAACAGACGGTGGCGGGTATCTATCTCGGCTCCGAACTGGGAAAAAACACTGTCGAGTCGGCAATTGAAGCCCTAGCTGCCGGCCTTGAAACCACAGAATTCGTTCCAAACCACACCGTCGCGCACCTTTGCAACGAGGAGCGCCAACCGGATCGTATCTTCGGCATCTCCATTAATACTGCGGGAGATATGGCGTCGGTTCAAAAGACAACCAGGGGTTGGAGCAAGGGCAATTGTGTCTCAAACGAGCATGTCAGGCCGGCCGGATATCTGGACGACGTCGAGATATTCGAAATCGGTGGCACGAATAGCACCATGAAGACCAACCACACTTCTTCCCTTGTCTCGCGATGGGCCGCTGGATCGATCTCTCGATTTCTGAGCAGCAAGTCCCTTGCTAAGCGTGCCCTCTGTCGGACAATTGAGGTGGTCAAGGACGATACCTGTGCCGCGCTTGCCACGCGATGCGGCATCTCTGGAGCAGACTTCACCAAGTATAACCCGTCTTCTGACTTCTGTTCCACTCTTCAGCCTGGCGATCAGGCGTGTTGCTCAGCTGGCGACCCCTGGAAGCCTGAGAGACCCAAGCCCAACTCCGACGGCACTTGCGCAACACATCTGATACAAAATGGAGATTCGTGCATGGCGTTAGCAAAGCGACACGGCATCACAGTCGAGGATATTGAGCACTGGAACAAGGGGAAGACGTGGGCCTGGACTGAGTGTGCAGACATGTTAGTCGGCTATTACATGTGCCTTAGTCCCGGCTTGCCGCCTATGCCTCCGCCGCAAAAAGGAACCGAGTGCGGGCCACTTGTTCCCGGCACTAAGCCTCCCAAGGACAAGTCAACATCGCTGGCTGATTTGAACCCGTGCCCGCTCAAGGCATGCTGCAGTAACTGGGGCTTCTGCGGTGTGTTCCCAGCTCATTGCGATGTTCATGCACCCAAAGGCGGCGGACCAGGTACAAAGGAAAAGGGATTCCAAACAACGTGCGTGTCTAACTGCGACAAAAAAACCAAGAAAAACTCGGGTCCGCCTGAATTGTTCCAGCGGATTGGCTACTACGAGTCGTTTGGTCTCGACCGCGAGTGCCTATGGCTCAAGGCCAAGAACGCCAACACGGATGGAAGCTATACGCACATCCATTGGGCATTTGGGTCTATTGACCCGGATACTTGGAAGCCCATGGTCAACGATAGCCACGGCCAGTGGGACGACTTTAAGAAGCTCTCTAATGTTAAGCGTATCTTATCCTTTGGTGGTTGGGCTTACTCGACCGAGCCTTCCACGTACCATATCATTCGCTCAGCCATTATCGACAACAGGGAAAAGTTCGCCAGCAACCTTGCTCAGTTTGTTCAAGATGAGGGCATTGACGGCATTGATATCGATTGGGAATATCCAGGTGTACGTTGTCTCTTACTCTACGTCCGCTCAATTGATCCAAGAATAGCTCCTCACAAGATGATAGGCTCCGGACATCTTCGTCAACGGACAGCCAATTGGCAAGAAGAGTGATGGTGTCAGTTATCTCAAATTCCTTTCCCTGCTCAAGGAAAAGCTCGGCTCGGACAAGTCGGTGTCGATCGCAGCCCCGGCATCGTACTGGTACCTCAAAGCGTTTCCCATTGATAGGATCGCTGCAGCTATCGATTATATCGTTTACATGACCTATGACTTACACGGCCAGTGGGACTATGGCAACGTCAATGCATTTGACTCGTGTCCCTCGGGAAGATGTATCAGAAGTCATGGTAGGAGCAAATCGCCCAATCGGGGAAAGCTAGCAGTTTAACAGCTAACAAATGTCAACAGTGAATTTGACGGAAACAAACAATGCCCTTTCAATGAGTATGTCCATTAAAGGCGTCCTTCTACCTGTTGATCATTTTATGAAGAATCAGCCACGATGATGAGGAGTTAATAACATCACTAGTCACCAAGGCCGGTGTGCCCAACAATAAGATCTTCGTGGGTGAGTCGAGCTATGGAAGATCATTCCACATGGCCAAGAATGGTTGCTGGGGACCCATGTGCGACTTTACAGGGTCCAGGATGCAGTCCGATGCAAATCCCGGGCGGTGTACAAAGACCGGCGGCTACCTTTCGAATGCGGAAATAGGTGAGATAATCAGGAAAGGCGACGGGGTTGAGCAGTTCCATGACGGCGGGTCCAATACCGACGTCTTACTTTACAAGGGTTCGTCATTCACCCGCAACGGCTTCCACCTCAGCCAAATGCCGCTAAGAGGTTCATGTCATCGACGCTCACACACGTTTTGACTGGTTATAGGAGACTACGTTAGTTATATGACGCCGACAACCAAAGACACGCGGCGCGAGGATTGGAAGGACCTCAACTTTGCAGGCACCATAGATTGGGCTGTTGATTTGCAGTCCTTTACATCGGACGATTTCGACGCGCTGCCAGAGAGACCCAGGTCGGGAGAGGGCTGTGTCTCCGGAGAAGACGACACTGTCAACTCAGGAGACCTATGCGAGTTCTCCTGCGGCTTAGGATTCTGTCCCGAAAGCCTGTGCACGTGCTCTGAGACGGGCGAGCTGGATTCCCTTCCAGCAGAAGTGCAGGTCAACATCATGGCTATTGATGAGTTTGACGTCGACCTCAACCGTCTTTGCAAGTTTGCCTGCAAGTATGGTTACTGTCCAAACGATATATGCGTATCGGTCCCTAATAAGGAAGAGGACAAGGAGGGGCCGGTACTGCTCGGCGAGGGCGAGGACTTTTTCAACTACACTGACGCGAGGTGGCAGAACGCTCACCACTGCCTTATCTACAGGGACACAAGGCTCAGACAGGCCAGCATGGTGCAGTGTGAGCCTATATGTACGCCACAGCTTGAAGAGGCGAAGAAAGAGGACCGCACGTCTAGTTACGGTTGCGTGGGCAACTTTCCACTGGATCGCGACATCCCTTGGACCACGATCCCAGGAACTAGTGATTTGTCTGTTTCAGGCACGTGCAACTGCGACAACGCGCTTGTCAACGAAATCGCCGATATTGTCATAGAGGCCATGCCTATAATAGCCCAGGTGCGCCGCTTCCATCTCCCCCTCGTGGCTCGCTCTGCTAATATCTGTGCCAGATTGGCTGCTATATCCTCATGTCGTCCCTAAAGCTCGTGCTTGACATAGGCGCTGACTTCCTTCCTGGACCTGGCAAAGCCATTGATGCGGGCCTGGGTGAATATATCGAGTCCACACCGGTGTTCAGCACAATATTGACATGAAGCAACAGATATGGCTACAACGGCTGCGCAGATGGCGGCATATATTTACCCTGAAGAGGAAGACCCTGCAGGCGCCTTTTCCTGGTGGCTGAGTCCGTGCGGCGGAACAGATCTGGTGCCGGATCAGATCAAGAAAGCGTTCGATATCCTTAGCCAGGCGAGTGACGGAGTATCGAGTTTCAAGCGACCCAAGAAGATCCGCAAGGGGAGTGGCAGGAAGGGCGACCGCGGCAACCCGCGTAAACCAACGAAACCTCGACCAATGCAGCCTAAGCCGGCTCCGGCCAAAAGGCCTCGTCCTTCAAAGTGCAAAGTTCCCGCAGCAGAAAGGACTAAGCGCATAGGCAATGCCCTGAATACCATGCGGGTATTGAATTGTGACCAAAAGGCAGACAAGACCATGACAACAGAGTACATCATTACGTCGCTTCAATATGCCCCGACAGCAACGCCGTTACCGGTGACGAAGACTTGTGCAAAGGCGCAGTCGCAGGCCTGTTTCCACTACAGCTCTGTCATCTCCAACAACCCGCAATGGAGCACCCTCACCTGTCCGACTGAGGCGGCCACGACGTCGCACCGGCTCAATGCCAAGGCCACGTCAAGGTGGACAAGTGACCACAAGGGCCAGGGGTGGCTGAATCCACTCGCCAAAGGCCGCAAGTGGAAAAAGTGCGATCGAGACGAGTATCCGCCGGCCTACTTGCTGGGCCAGAAGAATCAGGCCTTTATCAACGCTGGCAAGAACGCTCCGGGCGGTCAGCTGATGCGCTTCCTGCCGGACACACAGAACCAAAAGGCTGGACAGATGTGGAAGGGCGCGTGCTTTTCCAGCGTCTTCCAAACTATGTCGGATGATGACTTCATGGAGTTGGTCGAGGGCGCGCCAAGATCCAAGAAAAAGCCTGTCAAGCCCAAACCTGACCATGCGCAGACATATGTATCTGTCAAGGTAGACAAGCGGCCTGAGTTCAGCATCACCGAATGGGGCCAGAGCAAAGCGCCTCCCAAGGACGATGGCCTCTACGACAACCCCTGCTGGCCCAAGGGTATCGCAGCTGGTGATCCGGGCTTCACCCTGCTGATATATGACCCCTGGAACCTAGCAAGGGGATACCCAAAGTACAACTACCAGCAGCCTTATTCCAAGCGTAAGAATGGATCCTAGGGAGATGGCCCCCTTAATCGTCCTGTGTGCCTTTGGGGGAACCCCTTAAGATGTTCTTCGTCATGCTCTGAGACCCGGCAAGAAGCTTTGGATAGCAAAAGAGTGCTGTTATTGAGCAACCTGCCTGCGTAACCCTACTCGAGGAGGTGCAGTGGTCGTTGCATTATCTCGTAGCTTTGTGAGTCTTGCCACATGCTCTTGAGGAAATGGTTATGAGAGACTGCTGTTCGTTCAAGGGCAACCTGGTAGTGCCGATCGCCAAGTGCCATGATTCACTTGCCAAATCGGGCAAACCAGCTAAGGTTGGCTGGACCCTTAGTGGGACACAATGCGTCACCAATCGCTACCGCTACACCTGCCCAATCGAGCAGTGTGCGATCGCATCCCATTAAAGTGGGGGCGGGCATCCCCTCCACGTGTAATCAATCCAGTCACCATATGAGAACTTGCTACCTGTATCCGAGGTCCAGTCTGAGAGATGCGCTGCCGTATATCGTTGTGGCTATATCTCTGTCGGCGGTGGTTCTTGCGCGTTCCCGAGAAAGTCAGTAACTCATTATTTATTGTTCTTGACAACCTCGTCGTCTTCGAGTATAGTAAGTAATGCTTTATGTTCGCCAGATCGGCTCTAAAGTGTAAATTGTATCCTCTCGATTCCACTTTGATGGAACAGGGAATTCTCCGGCAGCGATACGAGAATTGGATGCTACGACTGAGGAAGGCAAACTTCACACCGAGGAAGACGGGAAGACCGACAGAGGACCCATTATAGCCAGATCCAAGACAAGGTATGGATTATTAAAATACTGCGCCACACCTTGCACTTTAGTCTTTAGGGCTGCGAGTCTGGCTACCAGTCAAGCAGTCACCGGCGTAGCATACGATCAGGGGAAACTGCGTACGAGTGCAGGGAGTGGCTCCGACGAGGAAGTCCCTGCCTACTGGCAGAATCGGGACAATCTTCCTGCCATCTGCGGTGGTCAGGAATACCGGCCCCGTGTACTTGTCAAACTCCATCATGATCACGCAGGGAGGGTCTTGCATGGGGTCAGCTCCAGGTGCCCAGGCGATATCGTACACTGTACCACGTGCGCCGTTGCAGAGGCCAACTGGCTGCCAAAGGTTGGACATCAGCATCAGACGGGCGCCAATGCATACGGGAACCTGCTTCGCAAGGTTGTCTGCCTTGTCGTCAGGAGCAGCAGCAGCACCGGGGCCAACGTTCTTCGCCATGACCTGGATGACAGGCCGGCCTAGGCGGTCGAGGTGGTAGTGGTTATATTCGTTAACCCTGTCTTTCGTGGCGTATACTCGTACGGAATTGACGGACCTGGCAACCTCCTGATCGTCCAGCTTCGCCTGCACACGACCGGAGAGGGGTTTCCAGAACTCCTGGGATAGATGGTGCAGTCGCAATTCCTCGAGCGCCGTGCGAAATGCCTCCTGGTCTTTGCCGCGCTGACGCTGGGGCAACCTTTAGGAAAACCGTCTTATCGAAGCGCCGGTATGCGTTCCTGCTCTTGATCTCTACTCCCTGCACCTCCTTGTCGTAATAAAGAGACTTCTGTAGCACAGGGCGGAGCTAAAAGAAGTCGCCAGCCAGGAGGATATTAAGACCACCGAAGAACTCCTCATTCCTATTCAGGAACGCCTCACGGAGACGGTCATCAATCCATACCAGCTGTCGCAGACCCAGCATGCTCTTCTCATCGACGATCAGGTACTTGATATCCTTCAGCTTCTTCTGGAGCTGAGCTTTGTCGATCGCTGATAGGGACTTGAAGTCCTTGTTGATGGGGAGATGCAGCAGGGAGTGCAAGGTAGTGCCTGATATCTGATTTCCCGCAACGTCCGTGGGCGCGGCACGCCAAACAGGCGTCCCTCTTCCGCCCGAGGCGGCTTGGAGGTGCGCCGAGAGCAGATTGATGAGGTATGACTTGCCCGTGCCACCGTCCACATGGCGTAACAACTGGGAACAGCCCTGGGTCAGAAAGTGGCCCGTCACCGTATCGTACACTAGGCGCTCCTCCGGATTCAGGGAATCGCGAACCTCCAGTGGCTGATAGTCCACATCAAGGTGAAAGGGGTTTTCGGCTTTGCGTTGCTTCCAGAAGTCGCCGTGGAGAATGCCGTCATCGGTGTGCTCGCAGATAAAGCCAGACTTATTATGAAGTGGGCCGACAACAAACAGAAGCATGTTCGCAAGAAAAGAGACAAGAACAGCCATGTTTATTGGTACATGCAGAGGGAAGCTATAGACAGACAACGGCCCACGGGCACAAGCAGCTTACTGACAAGTTTGACTGCGTTAGTCATGGAGCATCACATGACATCTACCTGGAACAAGGTAGATCCCGCCCCCGAGCTAGGTAGAAGTTTTCTTTTTCAAGGAAACGGAGTGCGGTACTACCCCGTGCCACGCCCCATTTTTATTTGGAACTCGCGAGCTCGCGAGTTCCTGAACCGAGTATTGGACAACTCTAGATTAGGCTTAGCGAGTCTGACGCAGTGCCTCTGACTATCGTCAATGGCGGAATATACGGAAAAAAAAAAAAAAAAAAGTGAGTGCTGGGTCCAGCTTACAAAGAAAAGGCAAGGTCGGTTTGGGAGGCGTCGTTCGGGATGCTTCCTGCGACAGCGCAGACGGGGTGCTGGCCAGCTATTCCGTCACTCTCGGCTCCAGTGATGAGCAGAATGCCTACACAGCAGGACTCGAGGCAATCGCCACGGCCCTGAGATGTGTACCTCTAGGTCTCCGTGACCGAGATCTCACAGTTGTGACGAGCAACCGCTCTGTCCTGCAAGTCATCGGGCGGCCACGGCAGCAGTCTGGTCAGTGCACGATACGGGCGATATACGGATCTGTTGAGTTTCTGGCCGCTATGGAATATGGAATATGGATAGAAAGCCTGGACTGGGACAGTTATCAGCGGCCTGCTGCTAAGGAAACAGATTTCAGCTGATATAACATTCCTTTTTGACTAATATCACATTCCTTTTTAGCTAACCATTACATTCCTTGATGTATGTCACTTAGGGTTAGGCTCCGCCCTAGCCCTTGTAGATAGCCCGCTGATTACTTCTACGGACGTTCATCGCCTTATTACCTAGCAGCCTCCACGCCTCGGGATTCCAAACGGTGCTATCTTCTCTTTATTCACTAACCAGCATGTTTAACGTAGATGGACTATTCTTAATACCCTCTAGCCCCATCCTTTTCTTTAAGTATTCTTCCCGCTATAGACGCTATTGCTCAAAGAAACGAACGAAAAGAACCGTGGGGCTTTAGGTGCGATGGAACCATGTACAGAATGTAGACAGGCTAGCGTAGTGGCTCTATGGGCGAACTCTCCGGGCGTAATACAAGCAAAAAAAAAAATATCCACCCTTTTCCGCGGTCGGTCGTCAGGCCGGCCGTCCGACGAAAATGCCGCCGCTTGGAGGGATGCTACGGCAAAGACGAGCTCGTTCAGTTACAGGGGATAAGAGGATCCAAAAAAAAACTGTATATCTACCTCTTCGGCCGTACAATTTGTGCCTTTCTGCTCGTTCGAAGCTGTTTACAAAACAAGTCGAGCGAGCGGCCGGTTTGTTGCTGTTGTATGTTAACAACTTGCATCGCGGCCTCCTCACTACATCTATGGGCCTTCACCACCTTACGAATCTTCCTAATCACCTCGAGCCGTAACGAATACCATTGCAATTCGCTTTGCCGGCCGGCGCGCCACCGACTTCCCCATCTGCTATCGAGATCGGCAATGGCCGGCCCGCCCCGGAGGCCAACCGTCCACTCGCTCCAGAGCGCCTCGACTTTTTTCACTGCTCGGCACATGTGATACCGTGGCGGCGGCTCTGGCTTAACCATAATCATGTCTGTCGCTGTCGGGCTCGTGTCACGGCTGTTGATGATGCTCGACTGGGTCGAGACAAATCCGCTTCCGTCTCCTCGCCCTGGATGTCCAGCGATGTCGGTCACGGCCGTGGTGGCCGTGGTGGTGGTCGCCGCTGTGACTTGGAAATTGAAGCCATTCGAAAAGAGTGACGATTGGGCTACCGCAAGACGTTCTTCGGTGGCTCGAAGCTGATCCGCTAGCTCTGCTTTAAGCTGAACTATCCTGGCTTCATTCCGCGCGTCGATAAATTCAAGGTAGTCCGCGAGGACCGGCAAACCCTCGCTTATCCGTTTCTCACTGCTTGGAAAGGAGCGACTATGCTATGTGCGGATGTCATAGAAGTAAGTACCTTTCAGTTCAGACACCGGTCACACTGCTGGATTAAACTGACGGCTTGATGCTGATCCAGACCTTGGACCCCTTGATACACGCCAGCCTTTCTCACTCTTCTGGACCTAGTTATTCTATTAAGGCGAGGATCATCATTTTTGGACTAATACTAGTTTTTCATCTACCTTTCATTGGGCTGTCTCTCTGGCAGCTGAACCGAGCTGTTATTGAGTACTGGTGGGCTGCACCAATGATATCACATTTGAGCACCGCTATGATGGCGTTTATGGTTGAGAGAAAGATCAAACTCTCTCGCCGTTTTGTTAATGGGCTGTCACATCAGCTTCAACGAGAACAGCCACCGTCAAATCAAGGTCTACCATGGCTGGGAGCAATTAGCGGATTGGCATTTTTGGGATCGCTTTTGTTGCTAATCTGTTCTGTAATCGGTTGGGTTACGCATCAATTCGGAGGTCAGTCACCGTACTAAGGTCAATGTATGGCTGGTCAATGTATGGCGGTCTCCGTATGTCTTGGTGGTCAATGCATGGAGGTCCCGACACACCTAATCGCTGTAAGGCTATGCAGCTATGCGTACTCTCGAACGCCGTTAGCGGCGCGCATTGCAAGAAATCGGAAAATTACCTGACAGGGGCTATAGTTAAAATCCATTATTGAGACAAGTGTTAACATACTGGCTTCGGCGTCGGTGTCGGTGTCGGGCGCGGCTGGCGCGGCTGTTGGCGCGTTGCGTGGGCTCCTTCCTTTTGTTGCTGTGCGCCCCTCTTCAGCATCTGCGCATACGAAGGCGCCTTCTGTTGACGGGGCGGCGACTGTTGCTTCTGTCCGCTGAGCGCATTCTGCAGCAAATCCAGAACTTGCTGAGCTACTGTCTGGCAGAAGTCTCTGGCATGGCCGTGGCCGTGCTGCTGAGCGACGTTGTCAAACGCCGAGCAGAAAGCCTCAAGGGCAGCAAGCTTTGCCTCGTGGGCTGCTTGCTGGGTCTGTGCGATGCGTGTGGCAGCTTGGGTAATTGAGATCGGTCGTTGCTGCTGCTCTTCTTGCTGGTCTGCGCTTTCCCCGGGCGCGTGGATGGGTCGTGTCGATGCATCCTGAGTTGCAGTGAACTCGTCTCGTCGGGCAGAATCTGCGATTCGGCCTATCGGGGGCTCCGTGTTAGGCTAGTGGCTAATTTGCTACGTGAGACTACGTAAATAAGGACACTATCTAACATGGCATCAGCTCAAAGGCGCTCACGATCTACTCTGTTACCCGTCAGCGGGTTGTGCAGGCGATGTCGTATACTGAACCATAATGGTCTGTGGAGCGGGCTGCGGTGGCAGCCGGGAGAGGCTTGCGCGGGCAGAAGGTGTCAACTCCACCTTCCGCCTGTCGCCGCCGGAGAAGAAAGAAAGGAAAGGGAGCACGACAGTGCTGTGATGGATAATTTCATCTAGTGATGCGGGCAGATCTTCTCGAAGAAGGAGCTTGCCTTCGCCAGCTTGACGAATTTGTCGAAATCTCTACCTATTGCCCGGTTGATCGCTTCGGTCGGTGAGGGTGCCAGTCTCATTCGACAACGCGGCTGAATCTTCCGACAATAGAAGAGATGCGTCGGCGCCTTGCGCCGACCGCAAGAGCACGTGATACAAGCGTCGTCGTGTTGGAATCTTTCGTGGTAATCAGCAAAGTCACCGTGGTGAGTCCTCGCGGCCAGGAGGTGGTGAAGCATTGTTCTTGGGAGACCTAGCTCCGGAGGACAGCCAGAAGGGAATTTGAGGGTCAGACTGTGATACTTATCGGGCGCAGAAGCATCCCACCAGGCTTGCACTGCGATTCTAGGCCGCTGTCTAGCCGTCTTTCGCAAGAAGGCCAGTGTTGGGACTGCGTCTGCGGGTTCGGACTGGGCGCATCCCGTCTTCGCAAGGGTGTCGGCTTCTTCATTTCCTGGAATCTCGGTGTGTCCGGGTATCCAGCGGACTTCAGTCTTTCGGTGCGTTCTCGCCAGGGCCTGAAAGGTCAGAAAGACCCTTTGCGACGAGTCTGAAGGCTTGCCTCGTAGGCATTTGGCGGCTGCGATGTTGTCGAGGCATACCACTATTCGCTGTCTGGCAGACGAAGGGAGCCTGAGAGCGGCTTTGAGGCCTTCCAGCGCTCCTTTGGCCTCCGCATCGAATACCTCGGCAGGACCGAGGCGTCCAGCCCCTTGGCGGTTTGAATGTCCGTTCTGGTGTACAGTGAAGCCATAACCGGCCGCACCGCTCGGGGAGAGCGAGCCGTCTGAGTATACGATGAGCGTGGACGGCGGGATAGATCGTAGCCAATCGAGAAAGTCGTTGGCTGAATCTTCTTTGGATGCATTTTGTAGCGGCTGCAGTGTTTCGTTATTGTACTTTCGTGGGACCAGTACAGGGCGCTGGCAGTTCGCCAGCAATTTGTTCGTTCTCCTCAGCCGAGTTGGGAAGGCCTTTGGCGGAAGTTGGTATTTCAGCTTGACACACTTGATGATGGGCCGAGGCGCAATCTCGATGGTGCGTTTGGCGAGAGGATGTGCATGATCCAACGATTTGATGCGAGCAGAGAACCGAATTCGTCTTCCCTCCAGTAGTTGGCGAACCGGGGGTATGCCGCTTTCTCGGTGCAAGACAGCGATCCGGGTGGTCTTCCACGTCGGCAGAATCGCTCGGACGGCCTGCACGAGGGCTTTACTCATTTTCCGCAGAAGCTGTTGGATTCGGGACGGTCCTTGCACCGTCGGTTGTCTCCAACTCGGCGACGTTGGGCCTGGATACCAGGCTTCGACGCCGAAGAGCAGAATCGGTTCGACACAGGCTCTAACGGCCCGCTGCATAGCGCGCGGCAGAGCGCCCCGCCGGGTGTTCCCTAGGCTCCGGATATGGTTGGCGACCGTTTGGGCCTTGGCTGTCCACTTTTCGACATGGGTCTTGAATGTCAACTTCCTGTCCAGCCAGAGGCCTAGCCAGCGCATGGCTGTTTCTGGTCGCTTCTCCACGTCACCGTGGCGGACGGGCGGCTTGGTTTCCCGCCTCCTCGGCGAGAAGTGCATGACTTCTGTCTTTTCTGGATCGAATGAGATGCCGTTGGCGGCGCCCCAGTTCACGAGTTCTTGAAGGTATTCCGACGCCTTTTGCGATGTCTGCTCCAGCGATTGTCCGACGCAGAGAATGGCGGTGTCATCCGCGTATCCGAACCGTCCTTCGGGATTGCCTAGCCGATAGATCGGTTCGGTGTAGAGCAGAAACAAGATCGGCGACACGGGTGAGCCCTGTGGGAGGCCGCACTGCAGTGGCGTTGTCGGTGTCGTGATGTCTTGGTATCTGACTCTTGCGGATCGGCCGCTCATGAACGAGCCTGTCCACCGCGCAAGGTTGTCCGGCCAGCCTTGCTCACGGAGCCTCAGGACAAGCCTGTTGCACATGGCGGTGTCGAAGGCTCCTTGGATGTCTGCTGTGACCAATGTGGCCACCCGTCCGCGTGCGAACGCTTCTTCGATGTCATGAATTAGTGCGGCGACCAGGTCAACGGCAGACCGCTTCGGGAGAGCGCCGGCTTGCTGTGGGTGAAGGACCGCATAATGGATCGATGCCCACGCTAGACGGCGAGCGATCAGCCGCTCAAGGCCCTTCCCAAGACAGGAGAGCAGAGAAATAGGGCGCCAAGCTCTCGGGGTCGACAGGTTTTTCTTTCCCGGCTTGGGGATCATGACCACTTCTGCTTCTCGAAATACGTCAGGGTGATGGCCCACCGTTAGGCATCCCTGAAAGAGGCGGCACACGTGTCCTCCAATGATGTCCCATACTGCTTGCAGCAGCTTGACCGTGATGTTGTCGGCTCCGGGCGAGGTATTGCCCGTCTTGATTGTGGCGTCCTCTGCTTCTTCCAGCGTGACTTCTTGAGCAAAAGGTATCTTGCGGGCTGGTCGGACCGGGGTCCATGGGTCCGCAATGTCATCCGCCGCCGTACGGCGTTCAAGAGTGCTGCGTCTCAGCGCCCTTGCGGCCTGGGCGGACCGGGATCCATGGGTCCGCAATGTCATCCGCCGCCGTGCGGCGCTCAAGAGTGCTGCGTCTCAGCGCATTCGCTTTATCCAGCTGGGTCTCGTATACAACGTCACCGATTTGAAGCGGTGGAGGCTGGAAAGCTCCTGGCGATTTGAGCCACCGCACTGCCTTGTAAATCGATGCGCTATCCGAGAAGCCGTCGATGAGGTTGCGCCAGTACTGCCGCTTAGCACGGCGGACCACACGCTGAAAATCTCTTCTTGCTAGTTGGATTTCCTGGCTGAACCCCAAAGGGAGGCTTCTTCGTATGGCGCGGTACTCCGCAGCGGCTTCGGCGCATTCGTCGGTCCACCACGGCGCACTTCGCGTTCCTTTCCGTACGGGGCGGCCGGCACTTCTGGCAGCCGATTGAAGGAGGTCAACAAGCGCCGCGGCGAGTGCGTCAAGCTGCGAGGCTGTTGCCGTGTCCGTTGGTATTTCACAAGCTCCTGCGGCAACGAGTTCCTTGAAGCGTTTCAGTTCATCATCGGTCGTGACACGCACTTTGCCCGTCACCTGTGGTAGGCTCAGGCTAAGATCGGGAAGTATGAGACTTAGAGTGAAGTGGTCCGAGCTCGTGGCGAGATGGTCTTCCACAACCGCAGACGCCAAAGCGATGTTGGAGAAAGCCAAGTCGATTGTGTTGCCATGAGGGTTTGTCGGCTCGTCCGCCGTATTCAAAAGATTCAGTCCGTTTTCGGCCGCCCAGGTGGCAATGTCCTCCCCACGGCCCTCCAGTCGTCCCGTTTGCCAGGTGTAATGCTTAGCATTGAAGCCCCCAGCCACAAGGGTCTTTTCTGGTGCCGACCACCGCAGCAGCACGTCCAAGGAGACGTCATAGTGCGGTTGGCGGTAGAAGTTGACGATTGTGACGCCGTTCACCGTAAGCCACAGGATGTCTCGGGTGAGTGCCGGTCGTTTCTGGTCTGCGAGAACCCGCGAGTCCTTACGGATGTATGTCATGACCCTCGGCCGCGTGTCATTGCTATCCCAGCTGTCGACGGGTGAGTAGGTGTCGTAGGCTGGGTGAGTTTTGGTTAGGCATCTTGAGTTCTTTGCCTCTGTCCAGGGTTCTTGGAGAAGGACGATGTCATATTTGGCGGAGTCAGCCAGTGCCAAAGCGCAATCGTGGGCTGGCGGGATCTTGCCCACATTCGCTTGGAAGACCTTGAGTGTCTTCTTGTCGGGATTGTGTACTCTTGGCCGCCGACTCATGGAGAAGACGGGTTGGTGTTGGCACGGCGCCGCTTAGGCGATGTCAGCAAGGGGCGTCTCGCCGGCGCTTCTGGCCTGAGTTCCGCGGCCCTCAGGCGTATCGGAGACGACGATGGCAGGACTGGCAGGGTGCAGGTGGAGAAGTTAGTCAGGGCCTGGGGGTTGACATGTTCTTGAGGCGGGTACATGACTGCCACTGGGGCACGCTGTTGTTCTGCGACGGCCTCCGGTGCTGGCTGGCCATTAAGCTCCGTCTGAGATTGCTGTCGCTGCTGTGCAGCCTGTTGTTGTTGAAACAGGCGAGATCCCATCTGTCTGATCAGTGCTCGTTGTTCTTTTGGGAGACGATGGAGCAGGCCATGTGCTCTCTTCGGCCGCGCCGGGCATGCTGCAAGGTCCGCAGCATGGGGCCCAAGGCAGTTGGCGCACTGTTCGGGAGCCGTGCAGCTGTCACTGGCGTGATTCGTCTTGCCGCAGCGTTTGCATCGTCGGGGATGTCAACCAAGGACGCCTCGGAGACATTTCTGGTCCGAGGTCCACGGCCCTGAGGCGCACCGGGGACGACGATGGCAGAACTGGGAGGGTGCAGGTGAAGAAGTTAGTGAGGGCTTGGGGGTTGACATGTTCCTGAGCTGGCTCCATGACTGCCACTGGAGCGCGCTGTTGTTCTGTGACGACCTCCGATGCTGGCTGGTCATTACTTTCCGTCTGAGATTGTTGTCGCTGCTGTGCAGCCTGGTGTTGTTGAAAGAGGCGGGAACCCATCTGTCTGATCACTGCTCGTTGTTCTCTAGGGAGACGATGAAGCAGGCCATGGGCTCTCGTCGGCCGCGCTGGACATGCCGCAAGGTCCGCGGCATGGGGCCCAAGGCAGTTGGCGCATTGTTCGGGGACCGTGCAGCTGTCACTGGCGTGCTTCGTCTTTCCGCAGCGTTTGCATCGTGTTTGTCTGTTGCAAGCATGCCGTGTGTGGTAGTCCCAGCAGTTTTCACATTGCTTAGGAGGGTTCGTTCTTTCGATGTGTCTGGCTACTCGGCTGGTGCCAAAAAGGCTCCATGGTCTTTTTGTCGGTTCCAGGAAGGAGATGATGAGTGTCTTATAGGGAAGCTGTTCATTGTCACGGCGAGGGACTCGGACGCTGACCGGCGTGTATCCCGTCTGATTGTTTACTTCGTCACGGACGGCAGCGTCATAGTCTACTTCGTTTCCGTACAGGTCTGTAAGCTTTCGAGGGCAGTTGTCTACGACGTAATTGTACCATTTTTGGCTGGTCTCAACGGCCGTTGCGCCAAGGTCATCGGCCCATTCGGCTTGGCGTTCTACAAGCAGATCGCGGGTGTCTTTGTCTGCGGCGCGAATGGCCCAGCCGGTGTTCACTTGGAGGACTTGCGGGATCCGATTGAGTTCAAGGCCCGTCTTGCTGGCTACGTGAGCTCGTATGGCGTAGCCGATGTGGTTTCTGGCCGGTGAGTCGGCTTCAAGGCGGACGAAGACCCGGAGGTCTTCTCGGGGCGGAGCGGGCACCGGCAATCGTTGCCCTTGGTGGCGAGTGGCAGTAGGCTTGTGTTGTGGGTTTGCAGTGTGTGTGGTGGTTAACAGAGTCGGAGAGGCAGTCTCATTGGCGGCAATGCTGCTATAGGTCGGTGTAGATGCACCGTTGGTGTTGGCAAGGGTTTGTTCCCAGAATCCGAGGAAGCTAGTGGAGAAGTGCTTGGCGAAGTCGCGTTCCGGCCCGGTAGCAAATTCCTTGGCGGCCTCGTTGAAATGTGCACAGAAGGTTCGGAAAACCCTGATACGGGTAAGTGGTGTGTGCCCTTGTGTTGTCTTCGTTCCGCATGACGAGAGTATTGAACTGTGCACCGTTGACACTGTCTTTAGGCTACAACTTCAAGTCGCTTCAAGAGATCACTCCTTTCCTTGAACCATCTGGCTCTGGCATTACGGCGCTATGGGCACGTACCACAGCACTCAAGTATAACTGTGTCGTTACTGTAGGATATCCTGAAAAGGTGGACGTTTCACCCAAATGGCCGACTGGGCCTGAGTATTATAACGCAGTTATCGTCGTCAATGGAGACGGTGAGACGATCGTCAACTACCGGAAGTCTTTCTTATATTATACCGACGAGACTTGGGCCCTTGAGGGCGGTCGAGGCTTCTATGGTGGATTCATTCCTGGTCTGGGAAACACGTCCATCGGAATATGTGAGATTATCATTCGCGTCTCTCGTTTTTCCCCCGCAGCGGACTAATGCTACGTCACAGGCATGGATATCAAGTATGGTGTGACCATGCGTCTTAAGCGATTGACTTGACTGACTCTCCTGCAGCCCGTACAAATTCGAAGCGCCATGGCATGCATTCGAATTTGCATTTCACATTCTGGAAATCGAGTCAAACCTCGTCATTGTTTCGATGGCTTGGTTGACTTGGGAGGACCGCCGGCTCTTTACGAGGAGCCCCAATGAGCCTGACATGGAAACTTTAACATACTGGGTGACACGGCTTGAGCCCATTATACGCTCCGAAAACCAGGACGAGATAATTGTCGTTTTTTGCAACCGTATTGGCTACGAAGGTGATGTGACTTATGCTGGCACAAGTGCTGTCGTCGGTATCCAAGACGGTGAGGTGAAAGTCTATGGGTTGCTGGGTCGAGGCGAGAAAGAGTTGTTGGTTGTCGACACCAATGACACGCCCTATGCCAAACTCGTCTACCAGTCCGACCAGAGATCCGGCGTACAGCTGAAGGAACACGCAGAGTCGAGTTGTTTGGCTGGTGGTTCCACAGGCACATCAGGCAGCGCTGGGCCCAATGCCATGGTCATCTCTGAGTCTGACCAAGTGAAGCAACAATGCGGGAATATCGACTCCAATTCTTCCACCCCACCGAATAAGGGTGAGCATGGAAGACAGCAGTGCAAGAGCGAAAACGCCGTGACAACGTCGGCAAGCCCCATGTCTGAACAATCGCATCGCCACTCCAAGACATCATTTTCCTCTAGCCAAGCATTGGAGCAGAGGACGTCCAGCGCAAAAACCCATCAATCGTCGCGCGTCAAGATCCCGGACCGCTTGAACCTGGCAAATCAAAACTACTCAGTCAAATCGCCGGAAACCGATAGCACCCTCGTTCCAACTCCATCTGCGCCTAGCCCAACCCCCATGGCTATTCGCCCTCGGCTGCAAATTCCCGAGTCGTCATTCGGACCGCCTCAATCCTATATCGTCGAGAACCCCTGTAGTGCTGCGTCTCAAAAGTCGTCGCACTCCCTTCAGTCTATAAAGTCTGATGACTCGGAGGCTTCCACCGTCGTCGAAGCCTGGTGTGCGGTGCAGATGCTGGGCGCAGGACGGGGCTGGATCTGGCGTTGGACGCTTCTAATAATAGGAGCAAAATGGTACTTGGGCGTGGGAATCAGGGTAGGTGGGAAAGGGGGGGCGTAAAAGGCACCAGTGGTGCACGCAGACTGAGGGTTTGGGGAAGAGGATGGGGAAGAGAGAAAAACCCCGAGGCAAGGAGAAGATGAGTCGGAAATAGGGACGCGTGGGATCATCGGCCTGTTCCAATTGTTCATGCCCGTCTGCTCCTCTGACTGGTGGCCTCCCCACCCTTTGGTTATCTGCCCTACTCCAAAGCTGGGTTCAATCTCTCGCATTCTCTCCTTTTTCCCCCATCATGCAGGCCTTACAGATGTATCTTGTCTCTGTCGAGTACTTGGTGCTTACCAGCGGCGTCCTCCAGAATATGCGCCCTAAGCAAGCGTGTCCATGTACTCTTTCCGTCCTGCTCCCTCCATGTCTACACATCGACTTGGTGCTGGCTTTGTAGCTTGTCCATGAGCACGAGCGCAAACAAATAGGGACTCTCTCATGGGATACAGTACATGCCCTTCTGCGGTGAATGTGCGCTCTGCAACAGTAACGGGCACGGCGCGTGCATGGGGTGTGCAGGGGCCCAGGCACCCGGAGCCCTGACTTTGGTCGACTCGAATTGTCTGGAGCTCCCTCGAGAGGGACCCCAGAGTTCCAGACAGCAATTTGGCCGCAAAGCAGTATGCCAGTCGGCGTGCCTCTAAGGTACGGGACTCTTGTCAAATTGCCAGTCGACTTCACCTGAGAGTGACTCTTTCCTCGTCAGAGCCCCCTCTTGTTAATAACGAAATAATCATACGGTCGTTCCTTCCGCATTGAAATGCAGAAAAGGGTCTGGGTAGGTGCAAAGTCTCCACTCTGCCGCTCGAGCACCAGTCCGCCTGCCCAACGGGTACCTGGCCTGGCTGACCTAGGTACCTACCTAGACACGCGCCAGTGCCTGATACTGCTCCCGCGTTTCCAACGCCAAAACACGGGCTCCCGAAACAAAGGCCTTCTACGGATATTGGCACTGCTGTCCGTGCAGACGAAACGAATAGGCCCGGTTCGCACCGCGCGCCGCAGCCCGGGAAGAGACAGCCATCGACGCGGAAAGAAGCAGCATTCCAACATCATGTACAGTATGTCGTGCAAGCCCAAAACAAAACCGCCACTTCCTGGCCTCACCGCCAGACCTTGCACAAATGGCTGTGTCTTCGGAATGGACACGGAAGCTGCTTCCAGCCGGGGCCAAGTCACATCGTTCACGATTTCGTCTCGCACACAGGCAGCTGACGAGCGAGCATCTTCACATATCAATCGACGTCAAAGTCTAGACACGAGATGCCCCTCTCGCCCGGTAGGGCTGTCCCCGTCACCCAGCGCGGGATGGATCGGGATGGGGATGGGTACGGGGTTTTGCCCTGCGTATGTGAGTTTTTTTCGAGACTGGAGCGCGACGTCGCAGCCGTGCGCCTAGAAAGCACGCCTGGTCAGTGCCCTCAAATCGATAAGCCCTGCGTCTGATCGAGTCAGTTATTCTTCTTGAGGTGTCGTCGGCTTGCATGGAGACTGGCGCGACTCTGCCCTGCGTTTTTCCCCGTGTCTTGGAGGCCATTGTCTCTTGGGCCATTTCTTGCATGCCAAGATTGAGCAAGGCGCTCGACCAATCGTAACGCCGGCATCCTTGCAGTCCCCAGCTTGGGCGAGCGAATGGCAGACTTTGCCCTACGTGCCCCTTGGGTGCAGACGTCTGATGGCATACGAGCTGCCGGCAGCCAGGATGTGGTGGTTTTTCGGTGCGCCCTCGGTCCCTTGACTTGCAATGCCTCCCGTCGGTCGCCGTGTCGTCGGGGTCTGTTGGCCGGATTGACCTGCCAACCATGGCCGCTGCTCCAAGCGTGACCCTCGAGGTGGCACCACAACATTCGGCTCTAATTACCGCTCCGTCTCTGTGATTGAGTAGGTTGCAGCCTCGCAGGGCGTTCACTACTCGTGACGGAAGAAAGGGCGCCTGTCATGCTCGACAAGGCGCATCGCATCAGGTTGCATATGGACGACCCGCAGATCCCAGAAACCCGAATCCCTCGGGCGTGACCCGCAAGAACTCACATCAACCTCAGGTAGCAGCCAGACTACTATGTGCTCGGACCTGTTGGTTCCAACGATTTTTGACCCAATGACTGAGTGTAAAGAGCAGTCAACCTGGTCTCCAACCTGCACGGCGAGTCTACGAGGCTCTGAGCGTGGTGGACCACGTGGAAATACGCGTGCCTGGGTAAGCTACGCGGCTTGGCCGTGAGTCTTTGTCCCGGCGTGATGCAGCATGGTCCATGTGACTTGGCAGTGAAGTACGTGTTGGGTCTCGAATTCTCGCACCATCTAAAGATGGTGCTCACCACCGGTATAACCACACCACCGATATAACCAGAATTTCGACCGCTTGGACTAAAATCGCTTCAACCAACGCTTCCCACGGTCGGAATCGCACACTTCCGCTCTTTCTAGTCTCCCCGATGCCCTCCATTTACGTGCCTCTTTTGCCGTTTCCTCGAAGCATCTCTTTCGAGCGTTTCGTGCCTTTTTCTCCGCATCCTCGATCACCTTCCTCGCCTTCGCAACCTGGTCTTCCTCCCTTCTCTTTACCATTTGCCGCCCTTCTGCTACCGACAACACTCCTCCCGACTGCAGCTGCACGTTCTTCATAGCCCTGCGTTGTTTTCGTGTCCTCTCCGCCATCCTGGTCCGGCCTAGGTCTCTTTTCGTTTGCCCAAGCTCCGTGGCTAAAGATAGAGATCCACGGATGAATCGATTCAGATCCCGCGCGAAGCCGGGTTCCAGGCTGTCGTCGTCTTCTATTCGAGTTCCAAGCTCTTCCGCTACCTTGTTGACTGACGTAAAGTCAATGGCGTCTCTAACGGCGAGGAGTAGGGTCCTGATCGCGACGGGGGCGAGGGTGTTTTCTCCGCTTGTCGAGCTTCCAGAACACGAAGCACCACTTGTGGATCAAAGGGAAACACTCCTGTCTTTCGAAATGCGGAACGGACTGTATCCTTCTTGAAAGCCTTCATTCGCACGTCTTGAATGCAGGAGAGAAACTCGAGGTTAGCCACACTGCCAGTGAGGCTGTCCGTGCCGAACAAAAGGCATCGACCCATCTGATGAGTTCGACCGATATCCCTCTTGCCTTCATCCTGTCGAGCAGTCTATCTTTACACACTCCATTGTAGGCGCCCTTGACGTCAAAACTAATCAGACTGAGCACCTTGCGATTCCGCCAGGCCCTGTAAATCTGTTCCTGCAGGAGCAGTAGCGCCTGCTCGGCCGATCGTCTCTTCCTCGCTCCGAAGTGATTCGCGGGCAAGAGCCCGTGGGCCTCTACGGCGTAGGAAATACGCTCGGCTACGACCGCTTCAAGTATCTTGCCAAGCGTCGATAGAAGCGATATCGGTCGCCACGCTTTTGCCACCCTGTAGTCCTCTTTCTCTGGCTTCTTCAGCGGGATGATCTTGGCGGTTCTCCATTGGCGAGGTACTTTGCCGTCTCTGAGAGACGCCCCGAATAAAGCAAAAACCCGATCCTTGACCACCGGCCAGAGCTGTAGACAGGCAAGCGCCGGAGAGGGAACGCACACAAAAGTCCCCTCCCTCCTGTTCGGAACTGGTTCGTCCACGGGCTGCCGGATCATGATCCGTACCGCGATGCGCACGATAATGGCGGAAAGGGATAACCGCCGTTGTTTGTCGAGTCTATGGTGGCGTCATGCGCGCTGCGGCCGCAATCACGCGCCCTCAGTGATGCTCGCCCTCCCGAACTCACTGTACAGTACAATTGGACGCCTTGGCGCCCACTATGCAGCAAGGCAAGCAACCACTTGCATGAAGCCGTTGTAAAGTACCACTTTGACGGCGCATATTCGACGGCTCGACCGTCAGGCGCAGGAACAAGGCGGTACCTTGTCACGCCGTCGGCGTCCGCCCGCTGACTGCCCTTTCTCAAGCCGTGCTACCCCAAACTCGTCCTGGATTGGACGCGTGGCGATTGCCCAGATCGGGGTCGAGTCATTCCGCCCCACTTGACGCCAACTGCGACGTGTTTCTTCAAGACAAGTCAATTTTCCCGCGTCCTTGGGCTCGTACGAAGAGTTCCGAGGCGACATACTGAGGGAAGGCCCGTGTTAAATGCCCAATAATGAAGACAGTGACTCGAACCTCGTCCTCACGCTTAGTGAGACGAAAAAGCTCCACGCGGCCCGCGCTGCAAGGGTCATGCTATGGGCGCTCTGGCGATCTGCTACATCCAGCGGTGCAGCGCCACATTTTACTTCGCAGGTCAGAAATGGAAAGTACATGTAGTACGTTCCCACGAAGGACTGATCCCAGCAACAAAGTCACCAAGAAATGATGACAGCTTGTCGAGCTGGTCGTCGGTGAACGCCTCACGTGTGAAGCCCACAGAGTAGTCGGGTTGGGGGCGAGCCCCAGCCAAAGGAACTGAGTTGTTCCAACCATCGTTGACGCTCTCCGTCAAGATATCCAGATGCTTGGCGCCAAATGTGGCAAGACATTCGGTCGAGGGAACAATGAGCCGGGTGATATCCTGGATGACTCGGCTTCGTTTCTGTTGTGCGTCTTTTGGCAGGTCAATTTGAAAACATAGTTGCCGAATAGCGAATCCTTTGGAAAGATTTGGATGGCCTGATTCGCTGAAGTAGAGTCCTGAAAAGAGTTTGCTTGCAGAACAATCTGGGCACTCCAAGACATTTTGCACTATGGCTGCAAGGTAACGCAGAATTCTAATAATCCAATGCTGGGTCAAGCTTGGCCGAAGAACGTAATAAGCGCAAGAGCTCCTTGTATTTGGGGCAGACCAATGTTCACACTGGTTTGTCTTCTTGCTTAGCCCCCACGCCCCTCAACCAACGTCCGGCGGTTAGGATAATAGAGCTGTAGCCCCGCCAGTGCTAACTGCGATCCTAGCGGTTAGGCCACTGTCACGAGTGGGTGAGCTTCGTCAAGGGATTTGAGACGCGCAGCGAGACAATTCGACGCGCGTCGAGGAGCAGACGGGCGGGCGGTATCCCTGCCGCCCGATGCAGAACCTTCTTGGGTGTCGTTCCTCAAAGTGGCAGGATTGCCCGAAGAGATTTGTAAGTACCTTGCTCGTTTTCTTGACAAGGTAATCAATTCCAGACGCTCTGTCCTTGGCTGGCTTGGTCCAGCGCGGTCACGTGGAACCAGGGGACCTCCGCTGCGAAAATTAGTGGGATGACGCAGGCGCAGACAGCTCGCCGCCCCGCACTTGGTTGAGGATCATGTTTCAGTCTCTAGCTAGAAGGCCACTGCCTGCGCCTTAGCCGTCCATTTATCAACGTGAGTCTTGAAGGTCAGGGTTCTGTCAAGCCAGACACTTAGCCAGCGCACCGCTTCATCCAGGCGTTTCTCAAATTCACCATGGAGGACCGGCGGCGTCGTCTTAGGGGTCCTTCGAGAGAAGTTCATAACTTCTGTCTTCTGGGGGTCGAAATATATCCCATTCGTGGCCCCCCACGCTAGGCGCCGTGCGATGAGCCGCTCGAGGCCTTTGCCGAGACAGGACAAAGGGGGATGGGGCGCCAAGCGCGGGATGTGGAGAGGTCTCTGCGCTCCGGATTAGCAATCATGACCACGTCTGCCTCTCGAAAGGGCTTCGGATGGTGACCAATGCTGAGGCAGCCTTGATATAGCCGGTGGACCGGACTTCGATTGCATGCCAGACAGCGCGGAGCATCCGCATCGTGATGTTGTCAGAGCCTGGACATGTGTTCCCCGTACATAAAGTGGCATCGCGAGTCTCCTCACGAGAAACCTGACCGGTGGAGGGAATCGTCTTATTCGTGTTTACAGGGATCCACGAATCTTGGATGTCTTTATTCGCAATGCGGACAATCTGTCGAGTTTATTTTAGTGTATTTTTCGTCCAGCGGCATTGGGCCGCTCGGGTCCAGACAATCTGTCGAAGATGATGATTCAGCCGAAGGCTGACTTTACATTAAGGGGCAGGTTAAAAAACCACGGGCTTTGGCTATTTGTCCACGGAAAGTGGGGCAATGTGGCTCAACTCCTCCATCGGCCACACAAGGCTGCAGGCCACATCACACAACGCAAAGTGAAGCCGGTCGCGATGCAATTAACAGCCCGAATACAGATTTCTTAGAGTCGTTCGAAGCGTCTACCCTATGCTAATTCATCGGCCTCGTCTAATACGTCTAAGTTACCTAATTGGGCCTGCAACTGGGCGTCTCTCGTTGCCTGCCGTTCCAACGCATCAAAGTCAAAGTCTGCTAGGGGGTCTTCTTCGTCATTAAACGCCAACGCTGCCCGTGAAGCCTGTGATAGTTGCACGTGAATTGTGCCCTGAGTCTCGCCAGCAAGCTCGTCATACGCCTCTCGCTGCCAGGCCTTCGGCGCCTCTGTAATTAATCGAATAAGTTTTCTCGAATATGAGGGTTTGGTGCAGACAGGGATTATAAGTTTTTCCAGATCTGATTGATCGATATTTTGTATGGCAGGGCTCTAAAGTAGGCTGGATTGGCCGGTGTCAGTAGATAAGTGGGTATTGGGAAGCCCCTAATTTCTCAGCTGCTCCTTATTTGCTGCGCGGCTTTAGCCATGGCAAAATTCTCTCACAACCAAGCCCAATGCTCTCTTTGCGCAGGGATGGATCACGAGAGTTCATTAGTGGTTTAAATATCCTCCTGCTTGGCGACTTCTTTCAGTTTCCCCTGTGCTGCAGAAGCCTCTTTATTACGACAAAGAGGTGCAGGGAGTAGAGATCAAGGGCAGGAATGCACATCGGCGCTTCGACAAGACGGTTTTCTTGACGGGTGCCCAGCGTCAGCGCGGCAAATAACAGGAGGGGCACATTTCGCACGGCCCTCGATCAATTGCGACTGCACCGTCTCTATTCCAGGAGTCCTGGAAGCTCCTCTACAGCCGCGTGCAGGCGAAGCTGGACGATCAGGAGATTGCCAGGTTCGTCAACCCCCTACGTGTATACGCCACGAAAGACAGGTTTAACGAATATAACAACTACCACCTCGACCGCCTAGGCCGGCCTGTCATCCAGGTCATGGCTAAGAACGTTGGCCCCGGCGCTGCTGCTGCTCCTGACGACAAGGCAGGCAACCTTACGAAGCAGATTCCCGTATGCATTGGCGCCCGTCTGATGCTGACGTCCAACCTTTGGCAGCCAGTTGGCCTCTGCAACGGCGCACGTGGTACAGTATACGATATCGCCTGGGCGCCTGGAGCTGACCCCATGCAAGACCCTCCCTGCGTGATCATGATGGAGTTTGACAAGTACACGGGGCCGGTATTCCTGGCCACCGCAGATGGCAGGAAGATTGTCCCGATTCTGCCAGTAGACAGGGACTTCCTCGTCGGAGCCACACTCTGCTCGCGTACGCAGTTTCCCCTGATCGTATGCTACGTCATTACAGTTCACAAGTCGCAGAGCATCACCGAAGACACGATCGTGACGGATCTGTCCTGCCGTGACTTTTAGACCGGATTGAGCTACGTGGCCGTCTCGCGTGTGAAAACGCTGCAGGGTCTGATCCTGGATGCCCCGTTTGACCGCAATCATCTGACTTATGCGTCGCCGCCGGAAGGAATTAAGATGAAAATGAGGGATCAGCAACTTCGCAAACGACAGACTGGGCCGGTATTCCTGACCACCGCAGATGGCAGGAAGATTGTCCCGATTCTGCCAGTAGACAGGGACTTCCTCGTCGGAGCCACGCTCTGCACTCGTATGCAGTTTCCCCTGATCGTATGCTACGCCGGTGACTGCTTGACTGGTAGCCAGACTCGCAGCCTTCGGCTGATTGTACGCCTTGCACCACAGCCCTAAAGACCAATGTGCAAGGTGTGGCGCAGTATTTTATTCAGCCGAAGGCTGACTTTACATTAATCAGAATAAGTTTCCCAATATGAGGGTTTGGTGCAGACAGGGATTATAAGTTTTGCCAGATCTGATTGGCCGATGTTTTGTATGGCAGAGCTCTAAAGTAGGCTGGATTGGCTGGTGTCAGTAGAAAAGTGGATATCGGGAAGCCACCAATTTCTCAGTTGCCCCTTTATTTGCTGTTGCGGCTCTTAGCCACGGAACAATTCTCTCGCAACCAAGCCTCATGCTCTCTCCACGATCAGGCATGGATCACGATCCTAGGCGTAATGACGAGTTCTTTGGTGGTCTTAATATCCTCCTGCTTGGCGACTTCTTTCAGCTATTACGATAAGGAGGTGCAGGGAGTAGAGATCAAGGGCAGGCACGCATATCGGCGGACGGCGCTTCGACATGACGGTTTCCCTGAAGGTTGCCCAGCGCCAACGCGGCAAAGACCAGGAGGCATTTCGCACGGCCCTCGAGGAATTGCGACTGCATCATCTATCCCAGGAGTCCTGGAAGCTCCTCTCCAGCCGTGTGCAGGCGAAGCTGGACGATCAGGAGGTTGCCAGGTTCGTCAATTCCCTACGAGTATACGCCACGAAAGACAGGTGAACGAATATAACCACTACCACCTCGACCGCCTAGGCCGGCCTGTTATCCAGGTCATGGGCTAAGAACGTTGGCCCCGGTGCTGCTGCTGCTCCTGACGACAAGGCAGGCAACCTTGCGAAACAGATTCCCGTATGCATTGGCGCCCGTCTGATGCTGACGTCCAACCTTTGGCAGCCAGTTGGCCTCTGCAACGGCGCACGTGGTACAGTATACGATATCCCCTGGGCACCTGGAGCTCACCCCATGCAACACCCTCTCTGCGTGATCATGATGGAGTTTGACAAGTACACTGGGCCGGTATTCCTGACCACCGCAGATGGCAGGAAGATTGTCCCGATTCTGCCAGTAGACAGGGACTTCCTCGTCGGAGCCACGCTCTGCACTCGTATGCAGTTTCCCCTGATCGTATGCTACGCCGGTGACTGCTTGACTGGTAGCCAGACTCGCAGCCTTCGGCTGATTGTACGCCTTGCACCACAGCCCTAAAGACCAATGTGCAAGGTGTGGCGCAGTATTTTATTCAGTAACGTCTGAGACAATCTGTCGAAAGAGTGGGGATCACATGATCTAGGGTAGTTTCCAGCGCCCAGTCAATTCAGGTTAATATTCGCTCTCGACACAACCAAAACATAATCATATCGCAAGCTTTGGAATCCTGAGTTGGTTCACGTGCTAACAGACAACCTCTTCACAATAGCCCTTGCCAGTCCACCCGCATCGTCCAGCACTTCCACTCCAAATTTCTTGCAAACAACCTGCACATTTCCCCTTTTCCAGTATCCCCCAGGGCAAACAACGATAGCTTTTCCCGGGACCCGAGCCCAGATTCCGAGCTCGAGCAAACTGACGGGCGCCTGGGTAGCCGGGTCGAAATAAATAACGACAATATCGGCCTTTTCCTGCTTGTCGAGCTCCCACTCCACTTGCTCGCGGTAAGGAGCAAAACTGATGTCCTCGCGCCACGCGCTATCCCAATCAGCGCGATATGGATTATATAGAGTGACAGGAAGATGGGATAGCGAGGTGGAAAGGGTCTTGCGCCAATCGCCCGTACCTACTTTACTGGTAGAGCCAGCAAGGAACACGGATTTAAAGCAGCGGGCAATTTCGTTCGAAGGTGCGCGAATAATTTGACTCCGCGTCTGGCTCATTTTGGGGGCGGGGATTTGTTTTTGTCATTTAGGTAAGAATATATTCAAAGGAGGACAGAGAAGAGTGCGGGATATCAGCCAGGAAACCGTCATAATTGCCGTCTGAGATACGTTCGTGGCGAAAGGCGGGGGATGCGGGGATGCAGGATGCGGGGAGACTTCGGTTTGGCTGGCGGGCGCTAATGAAGTCAAATTGGAACTGAAAACGCGTTCTCTGAGACGCAGCCCCTCTTTATCTAGCAAGGCTAGCAAGGTAAGCTGTAGATTCAAGCCGGGCTTTTTTAAGGTTGGTGGGTGTCTCATGCCCCCAAAACCGCAAGTTTCACAAGAAGCAGAGCATCGTGTATGTATTGTTGTTTTCCAAGCAGTGTTTCCCAGATTAGCTGACAACCTTTTCCACTTTTTATGGCCATCGAGAGAACGTTCGCGTAAACGCTCGGCTGGGGTTACTTTTGGGAGGGAACTCCTCGCCGATTGGCGTAGCACAGGATGCTTAGCCGCTGACTGCCTGCAGACTTTCTATTTATAATGAGGATGTACCCTTGGTCCACCTCGGCAGACCTGTTTTCGGCAACATATAAGTCAGTGGTGATGCCTGCCATCTAAAACCGCAGCTAGGAAGAGAATGTGTTCATTCTGGAAGAGAAGTCGATCGTATCCGGACAAAACCCCTGCGTAATTGCCATCAAAGCCCTAGGTCTTTCTTTCTCCCAGCACTGATTGCTTCATTCGGAAAGGGGCTTCGCACTTGTCTTCTGGGACAGCTATACAATGCGGCGATTGTTCCACCAGATGATCCTACCGCGTGGTAAGCCAGACGACGTGGAAAACCAAAGTCAATCCGCCGTCCAGGAAGAAGCCCCCAATAAGCGATTGGAATTCGTCCAACTGCTCTTCAAAATGGAACCCAACTGTCTTGCAGAATTTCCTGGAATCGAGTCGTACTTTGATTACCTGGAGCATGTCGCTTTCCTGCCATTGATGGGGCCAAAATTTGGTTCTATCTGGACTTTGATGAGGTGTAACGGCTCGAGACAGATGGCAGACTGTTGGGACTGGAGCCTTGCGGTACTGCGGGTGATACAAGCAGAACATCCTCAAATCAGCATACACGACATCTTGCAACACTTGGGAAAACAAAGTGGGGGCACGGCGCAAGATTCATGGCAAGACCATGACAAAAATTATCTATACATTGCCATTTTCGGGGTGTTGTGTTGGTCAAGCTTGATGGTTCGGCCGTGCATGAACTTTCATGAAGGTGCAGCACCGCATTTAACATGCCTCTTACCATACGCGCTCAGATCAAACAAAAAAACCCCAACCCATGGATTGAACGACAGATGTATGCGACCAATTATGGCCATCTTTCGGTCTTTTATACTGCACGACTGGGATGACAAGTCCGATGAACGAGGGCAAGGTGGAGCAGGAGATCTTGACAGCTTGTATATGTCAAGTCTTAACATCTACTCGCTGAGCTACTTTGGACAAGTCTCGATTCGTTGGACGGCTTCCATCAGCGAGCATCTTCATTTCGATCCAGCTACTCGCCAGCTGTCCGTGTTCCGCTTTCCGACATTCTGCGCATTGCTTGCTGTTCATGGGGACAAGGTTTTCCCTACTATTCAAAGGTATGCTGCACATAGCGATCCTTGGGAGTACTTCTCGCAGCTTATCCTGATAGTATTATTGACCAACTTGATCCCTTGTCTCCGGAGGAGAGGGACCGCTGTTGTGTCACTCTACCACAAGAGGTCATCCTTTCATATCGTCTTCTCTTTGGACAAGAGGGCAAGTCCAGGAAGGTTGCACACGAAGAGCTCTGCAAACTGAGAAACTCATGCGGAAATGAACAAGTCGACGCCATGCTCTTGGACCTCTGCGAGCGCAAGTATGAGTATGGCAATCTATACTGGAAAACCTACGACAAAGTTCTGCGAGCATATCGAGCCGAGATCTGGCCAATTACATGTCGAACCTCAGAAGGGCATCTCCTGCAAAGCGACGTCTACAGCGCTTCGAATGATTTCCCGAGACTCGGATCTCGGCTGATCAAGCTCCAGCAATTCAATTTAAGACAGAGACCCAGCAAACTGACTGATCTTTGGCGCGACAGGCGACTTCCCCTACAGTGGTACACGTTCTGGGCTGTGCTCCTGGTTGGGGGAGTGGCAAACATATTGGCCGCGCTTCAGCTTCTTGTCGCTTTTATCGCCTTGCGAGGCTCGCATTAGATGTTTGGCGGTTATTCAGCTGTTGACTCTCTTAAGTATATCATGGAGAGATGGTGCAAATCAGGCTGGGGACTCTGAACAGCGCCATTAGAGTAATGCTACCCAATTGACTTGAGTTTAGTATCGTGGCATGTTTACCGTACAGTTAAGGATATCGCTTGAGACCGCGGGTGTCGAGCATTCCTCTGACACATTGCTACGGGTAACGATTCGCTGTCAGAGTCGCTAACGATCCACGTGCAGCACTCTCATACAAAATCTGTGGACTGTTTTGAACCGAGGATGCTGGAGTCGCCAAGATCTCGCATTCTTGAGTTGCGCTCTGTTTTGACGAAGCTTGTCGCGCAGCTTCTTAACTTAGTTTTCTGTCTGCCGTTATGTCGGACCATCTCTTGGACATCTGCTGTTGTCTATTTATGATTTCATTCTGCGTCATAATCGCTCGATTAAGCCTCTAAATCTCTTGATGAGACTCGCTTAGCAGGTTCAGGGCCATCCGGAGAATCGCCCTGCCTTCATTTGTTGCTGGTTCTGTTGAGCCTCGGCCGCTTGGACTTTTTAATGGTCGTTGCTTCGTCCAAAGACTCCAAGACTAGACGCGTTGCAAATGTAGTAGCTCGCTTTCTTCTTCCAAAATGTTTTTTTTTTCGAGATGTAGCGTGGCTTCTCAAATGTTGTTGCTGAGTCTCACGACGTGTGTTCACCTTTTCGCGGGCGTTTGGATCGGCTACGCATCTGTCCAGCAGGATTGTCACGCGCCTGAAGCATTTGACCGCGGAAGATGACTGGCTGATTCCAATTAATGGCTGGGTTGCCTACTCTAGAGAAAGCACGGGGTTGGGAGGCACTTCTAGTATTAAAAGTAGGGCAGAATATCCCCTGAGGGAGCTCGCCAGAGATCAACACTTCAGTCATTGGCCCTCATTCTTCACTCTCTGTTTCGTCGTGATTGTGCTCCTTACAATGATAATGGCCGTGAGTCCTTAAATCCACGGGGTCCCGTGGGCCTATTAGCTCCCTTGCAAGTCTTGTGCTCTTTGCAATGGTGAAGCAAATCCCCGCCGGGATTCCCCGGTTCTCTCTGATCCGCAGCCTCGCCAGCGAATGCGTCGCGGAAAGAGCGTAAGTCGATCGATGTCTTCACGATTGCCTGCGCGTGCCTTCCCTCTGCTGGTCGGATGTAGGCTTCCGCTTCTGCCACGGTGCCAGACATCCCAATAATAAATATATATTTATTGATAAGGGCATATTTATTGATAAGCTTACCCGTAACGATAAAAATATAAGTCTTCCTTAAAAATAAATTATCGATATCTTAATAATATGGGTCGATGTGCCTCTTGCAAACGATCCTTGGGTCCCATCCGAACACTTCCACAGGTGGAGTTGCCTGACCTACCTTCCGGCGAACCTTCTTTGCGTGCCATCAACTCAATTTGCTGCTGCTGCTCGACATATCGCCATTTAGCATCATTCGCAAAATGAGAACAACATTTCGAGTCTGGTGGGCTACTTCTCAACTTAACGCATCATGTAACATGTTTCGCCAACAAATGCACAAGTGTAACTTAGATGATGAAGCCATGGAAACTTTCCCGCAAAGTCAGCTCATATCACCAGCGCACTCACTTTTGCACACCTATATTATTAATAATTGTCAAGCTTAACAATCGATAACAATATGGCTCCTGGCTTATCAATACATAACAATATGGCAAAATTATGTATTTATTTATTATTGGGATGTCTGCTGCCACCGCAGTTGCTACCGTTTGGAAGGCTTCTGTGATGGCCTGAGCTCCCACACGCTGTGCTCTACGGAGCCAACCAAGTCCGCGTGCCCCGCAGGCGTGCGCCCACACACTGGCGGTGTAATCCATTGTCGGCACTACGGTAGCAGACCTGCTCTTTGAGCAGGTTGATTACTCCGCAATTGCGGCTTTTTCGCCAGTCTAGCCCCGCCCCCTCACGTCAATCCTTCAAAGCCGAGAGCGGGGATCGGTTGACTGAAACCCCCTTGGGCCATGTATTACCATGGTCGGGAACGGTCATCCAGAAGCCTCAATAATTTGAGATTGCCATGCTTCTTAGTTAGCCTACGAAAAACCACTTCTGGATCCACCATATCATCATCACCACCATTACGATAGTAGTGCACCCAGAGGCCGAACCATTCAAGGTGTGACTGGAATTACCTTCCTTCCCGAGGACTACGGAGCAACATGGACTCGCCTGTTTTGTACGTCTTGAGACTTTCGTTAGTACTGCACTGAGATACGACTAACGTGAAATGCTCCGAAGGGAAGATTCTTTCACCAAGCAATGGTCGTCGACGACTAAGTCTTGCTTGGAGCATATGGAACCATACGACCGCGCAACGACCAGGAGTTTCCGTAATTATGAGGACATACAAGAAAAGATTTTCATGAAAAAAACTGAAGATGAATCCGAGGCAGTCATTCGAGAACTGAACGCGTTGAAGCCGCGTTACGACCGCGCAACGACCAGGAGTTTCCGTAATTATGAGGACATACAAGAAAAGATTTTCATGAAAAAAGCTGAAGATGAATCCGAGGCAGTCATTCGAGAACTGAACGCGTTGAAGCCGCGGCTTGTTGACATGAAGGACTTCAGCGACTTTTTAGATGTACACCTTCCACAGACCCTTGACACGGGTATGATGTGGGGATTGCTTGGCCTCGTACTCACGGTAAGAAGTCCGAAATAATATGAGGCACGTCTCCCAAGTAATATCTGACGTATAAAACCTTTCAGTTGGCCTTGCAAAGCCCTAAATCAATACAACGAGTTACCCCGATGCTCAAAAAGTTGAGCAGGAGTTGCCACGATTTCATACTCTACTGCCGAAGAAGCCCCGTCATCACGAAAGAGTACAAAGAGTCCTGCTTTGACATATGTCTAACAATATTTACGTTTCTTGCGGATGTTGCACAGTTTCTACGCCAGGCAGACGGTGATTTCTCGGATTCTGCACATACTCGCGGTGAGGACGCGACCTCTAACGCCATAATCACGGTGAGGATATCTTCGAGCTGATCCTGGCAAAGCAGGCCGGACTCGTTCCACTTGGATTGAACTGACTGAGAAGTTTACTTCTGCTGTGCGTGATATCGACGAGACGTTTAATCGCATCGAAAGGGTCACCGCAATATACCAGAGGCAATATCAGGGTGACATGGCCTCCTGGATTTCATATCTATCCCTATCGCCTCGCACATTCCAAGATTCCGCCCAGCTACCATGCTTTGTCCTTCCACCAGCACGTACTGCTCGATTTTTTGATCGAGATGATACAATTGCGAAAATTGAAGATCATTTTCACGAAAGTAACTCAACCGCCTTGCTACGCTCACTCGCACTGTATGGCATGGGAGGTGTCGGCAAAAGCCACGTTGCCATGAAATACCTGGAAAAGAAGCAGAGAGCCAAAGAATTCGATGCTGTATTTTGGGTCAATGCTGAAAGTCCGGTTTCTATACAACAAAGCTTTACAGATATTGGCATAAGGCTGAAACTCCCGGATACTGGGGCAGCTTCTCACGATGAAAATCGCATGATTGTGAAAGGCTGGCTGCAGCAGACCGGTATGTAGAAGAGTGAAAACCTAATTAGCCTGCATTATTCTAATATTCATTAGAATGCAGGTGGATGATCGTTTACGATAATGCAGAAACTGCAGATCTTCTTCGAGACTACTGGCCTTTATCTGGCAGTAGTGGTCGAGTACTGATCACGACTAGAAACCATTCACTTGGGTTCGATCCAGCGGACGCTGGCCTCGAAATATCTCCTTGGGACACAGCCACCGGCTCCAAATTCCTACTTCATCTTCTTACAGGACATATCAGTGACGAGCTCCTAGCAAACGAAGCTCATTCGGCGTACAGCCTATCTGAGCGATTGAGTGGCCATGCGTTAGCGCTGTCAAATATGTGTGGACTAATTCACCGTCGTTCGTGGACTCTGACGGAACTTGTCGAGATGTACGATCGATCCAAAGACTTCAAGGATGGTCTTGAAACCGTCTGGCAGCTATCTTTCGGAAACCTCCGACCCGAATGTGCTGCACTTTTATCAGTCTTCACTTTTTGTGCGCCAGACAGCATCCCTCAGCAGTTGTTCGAAGTTAGCAGCGAGACAGTGAACCTTACCAAAGACATGTTACGATACCTGGACTCTGATCGGTCAGTGACCTAATCGTATTACATTGCATATTTCAGGAAACGGCAATGCTAACATTGGGATTCCTAGTTTGGATGAGATCATAGAGGAGCTATTGACGCTTGCATTGATCAAAAGGGACAGATACGATCGCGTGTTTTCAATCCATCGTCTCATAATCGCCCAGTTTCACCGCTTTTTGAGTCACAAAGACCGCCAGCAAGCTTTTTTCGAGACTTCGATTCTAATGTATAATGTCTTCCCGCAAAGACCAAAGGTACCAGGGGCTGCCAGAACGAATCTCTATAATGTTTGGGACAAGTGCCAACTTTGGCTACAGCATGTGCTGCAGCTTAAGAACAACTTCGTGCAAGAGCGGAAGCGGAACCCGAGCTTTTCTGCTTCTAAAGAAACTTGTGAGATGTGGGTTCAGTGCCAACGGTTAGTCAAATTCATCCGCAAGATCGTTTGGCTCGCCAATTCGTTATCGCTCGGTGCTAAATATTTTTTTCAGCTACCTTCTGGAGACACAAAATTGGCGTGCACTTGAAGACCTTGTCATAGTCAATAAGATCGCTATAGCAACCCTCCCTGAGCCTGAGAAAGAATTTTACCTCCTCTCGTCAACTGAAACTCACATTGCGTCCATGTGGGCCTTTCGAGGTCAATTCAAGATGTCTCTGGAGAGCTTACTGATGGCACATAGCCTCAAGTTGGCCGAGTCTCCCACGGACCTGCAGAATACTTGTTGGATTGAGGACAACTTGGCTACGATTTATGGGTGCTTGGGAGACTTCGACACTGCCATAACGTGGATCGAGCGCAGCCGTATGACATGGAAGCTCTGGTCCGAGTCGACGGGCGCTGAATTCCAGTGCCCCCCGCTACTGAATCTGACGCATGGGAGAATCTTGACTTTCGGTGGAAGGCTCCGTGAAGCAAGAATACAGTTGACTGAAGCAATAAATGGACTTCTATCTGCGGACCCATTTGTTTGGGCCCCAGCAGCTACGTGAGTTCCTTCTATTTCGTGGAATTCTTTTTTCAATGCACATGGGAATACTTTGTTTGAAACGGCTAATGGTACCTAGTTGCAAATTTGCCATGGGCAGGTTATTCATGTGCGAGGGAAAATACGAAAATGCCCAGCATATGTTATTAGAATCACAGTCCATGTGGCTCCGGGGCGACAGATCTCGCGCGTTAGACTTCAACGGTATCATTGTATATCAGTTGGGTTGTTGCGCTCTAATGCAAGGCGATACAGATGCCGCACTGTAAGTTTAGAGCGAGCTTATAAGAGCCGAATGCATAGTGAAGCCATGCCCATGCTAACTGCATAAATTTCTTTCGCCTTTTGTAGTAGGTATCTCGAAGAGGCTGAGGCCATTAGCTCTATTCACAAGGCTACACACCCGGCCAAATACGCTCGATGCCTATTCAAACTGTCTGAAGCAATACGACGAGTCCCTGGACGGGGAGGTGAAGCTGATCAGCGACTCAATGAGGCTAGAAAACTGCTTTTTGAGGTCGTCGACAAGACGAAAACAGCTAAGAACAATATACAGAGGGACGATTCGGTCATGCACCAGACCCAAGTACAGGAACGGGATTTTGATTCACTAATTCATATCAGCCAAAGATAGAGAGAACAACGATCAACCAGTTTCCTCGCTGAGTTATTTATGCTCTGTGCATTGCAGGCTGGCAGATAAGATCCTTACGAGGCAGACTGGTGCTTCGGACTGAGTTTCGAGACATCATTGTGCGTGCGGCGCGAGGCATGTATGTATTCCATTTTCGTCACCATTCGTGC